>JARHVA010001333.1:2980000-3030000 GCA_037957365.1 Torreya grandis
TCTCCAATTTTTAATTGCTCAACAAGACCTTATATATATATATATATATATATATATATATATATATATATATATATATATATATATATATATATATATATATATATATATATATATATATATATATATATATGTAGACACACACACACACACATAGGTTGATCCATGATAGCTTATGCATGTTATTTAACTTTACAATTAAAAAAACAAAGTTAAAGGCACATGATCAATGGGAAAATGAAAACAAGCCCACAATGATAAAAGGGGAAAACCTATATAATGTGCTAGTTTGTCCCAAATGAACCCAAATGTTTATATTATATCTCCATCTTATATTCATATTAAATCCTAACTATATAAGGTTATTATGGAGTTATGCCATTCGTAGGAGATGCTAAATCACTAGGGGGTGCTATTTGCATAATGAACCATGTGTCACCTAATGGGATATCCCATGGTCCATTATTTTCACCTCCAAAGAGGCATATAATCTAGTAATTCATTTGAATCCACTTCTCTCCTCACTTTAAATGATATATAGGGGAAATTATAAGTCAATTATGAGGTTGGGATTGTAATTCTCAACTAGTGTCTAGTCATCCCTATCAATATAAATATAAATTTGGATTCTCAACTTTGGGATTGGTATTGTTTGATGAAAAAATCAAAATATATGTATGTAAGTTATAAACTTTCATCCCACCCTTGACTCAAATTCCCACCTATTTATTCTAGTCCAAGGCTTTTGATACACACTCTAAACTTAGTCTAAGTGTGGATTGTGATATAGATCTTTGAATCCCACTAGACAATGAGATGATATATTTGAGTTCCATATTAAATGAAAGATATTTAGTGAAATAAGAGTTTATTTGGGCCTTATTTGAGTGATTAAAATTTTGAATTGGAACATGATCTAACCAAACACAAATGGGAAGGTATTACACTCACCATCAAGGTATTAGATGTAGTATTTAAGGATGAGGAGGGATGAGGAGGAATTGAGTAGGGATGAAGAGGGAGTCATTAAGAATGATTAGGGATGATGATGGTTAATGAGGTAGTGATTATGGAGGATCGTTGAGTGATTAGGGATGATGAGGGATGGTGAGGGTTAATAAAAGAGTGATTAGGGATTATGAACTATGAAGAGGGAGTGATTACGAATGATGAGGGATGATGATTGAATTATTAGGGATGATAAGGGATGGTGAAGGTAAATTAGGGATGATGAGGGATGAGGATGGAGTGATTATATATGATAAGGGACAATTAAATAATGATTATCAAAGATGAGGGATGGTGAGGATCAATTAGGGAGTGATTAAATATGATTATATATGGTGAGGGTAAATGAGAGTTATTATAAATGATTAGGGAGAAGGAGGGAGTGATTAGGGATGATAAGTGATGAGGATAACCCTAACAAGGTTAGGTGGAATTTATATAAAATATTTAGTATTCTAGACTAGACTTAAGCATTGAAGAAGGGATATAAGTGTCTATGCTAGTTTCCACTAGCCAAAACATGTGTCCATCCTAAAGGAAAGTATATTTATAGAATCTAACAATTGGACGTGAATCTTTAGACATATTGTTCTTATACTACACAACTTAAATATATGTTTTCTCATCATTTCATAAACTAGGTACAATTTATCCTTCATATTAGTACTTTCAAATTGATATTTGGCATTGTACTTTTTATATTTAGTGTATTCTCATATTTGACATATTTTATGATCTAAATTTAATTAATTAGCCTACACTTGGAATAGTTTTCTCCATTTTAACTAGCTATTATATCTTAACCCTTAGAGATTCATTATCCACCTATATATGCTAAAATAGATAAACACCATAGATGTGAATATGGATGATGATTAAATATATCACATTTTTATGCTATTTTCCAAACTCATGGGATAATTTGGTGATGTCTATAACCAAAACTACATCAGATCTAAGTCAAAATATGTAGTGGAAACTCTATAATCAAAGGAGATGATCTTTAATTTTATGTAAAACTATAAAACTAATAATTCCTTGATTATGTGAGTCTAATCACAAGAGTGAGGTAAGTGAAAGAATAAATGTTGAGACTACAATAATACAAATAATTTCAAGAAGGAATGTAGAAAAAATAAGGTGGAGAAGGTAAAAAAAAGACACACTACACAATCCTTAAGTGACGAAGTCTCCAACAATAGATATGGATATGTATATCTATCAAAATCAATATTGAACTCATGCGATGATGCATGGCTTGTAGAATATGAATCATCATATCATATGACTCCTAATGAAGGAATGGTTATATGAATATGAAGAATATGATGTGGTGATGTATTTTTGGGAGACAAATAAACCTATTATATCATAGGGATAGGATGATTAAATTTTATATTTAGAGATGGGAGGATGAAAAATCTCTAAGCTATTTTGTACATTCTTAGATTTGTGATGAATTTGATCTTTATGAGAAAGATGAATGATGTCAAGTTATACTACTTAGAGTATACTAGGTGGTGAGAATTTATAGAAGAAATTTTGGTATGAAGTAATGTATATGACTTATTATTTAGTCAACCAAACCCATACATTAGTGCTAGTTGACAATACTTTGCAGGAAACATGAGCTAGTAATTAGCTATGATTGAAACATCTAAAAAAATTGGTTATGATGCATAATATCATATTACAAAGGAGAAGACTTCAAAGATTTAATTTAAGTATATGAAGGGCTTATTGTTTAGTTATGATGGTGGAATCAAAGAGTAAAAACTATGGAACCCCTAGATGAATAAGGCCATATATATCTAGATGTACTATTAAGGGAGGTGTGTAGGGTTCTTTCCCATAAAGAACCAAAGAAATAGCCAAAGGAAGAAACATAAAAGATGCAAGTTTATGTATAATTTAAAAATTAAATGTTTAAATGTGGTGAAATTTATTTTGAGTCATAAACAAAGTTTTTTCAGTGGTGAATTTTCATTAATTCATAAATATTCTAGTTTTAAAAATTAGCATTTGGCGATTTTGTGGGTTAGTCAACACCAAGGAATCATCTAAATTTTTTGGATATAAATTAATTTTTAGGGTTGGTTTACCTACTTTTAAAAATATTTTTTTTCATATACATTTATTTCACCATCACCTCAAAAGTCAATACAGATAAATTCACCACTATATATACTTACTACTTATTACTATATTAAACTCCTTTTCTCTCTTAGTTATTGGCTAAGGTAGAGTTTTTTTGCCTAGTTTGTATTCAATTAAAAATAAAATTAAACAGTTTGTGTTTGTTCTCAATCATATGAATTTTATATTAAATGAATGCATTTACTATCAAGAATCATCATTTTCTATCAAGTGTTTGTATTGCTTGCATTGATGTCTTCCATATAGAATGTTGATAAGGTGGGAAAATTAATAAAAAAAATTAACCTATTATATTATTTTAGATAGAAACCAAACATAGGTAATAAATATTAAATACTTATTTTTATTTATTTAAACTTTCACATTAAGGTTATCTTATATATTTATACACACACGACCACATACATATCAAGGTGATTGTCTACATATATAGATGACCACTTACATATATAGACAACCACCTACATGTGTAAACCACTACCTATATATGTAGATGACCATATATTTATGCATTTGGCCATATATAGATGCCCATCTGATTATGAATGTAGTGGTTTTCATATGTAGATAATCAAATGCATCTACAAATAGTCATCTTTGTGTGTAGGTGATCATCTGTGTATGCAAGCAGTCTTCATTTGCTCCTTCATGTTAAGGTTTCATAATAATTATAAATACAAACCATTTTTTATGTATAACCCACTAATAAACCTATTAAATATATGCCTCAACTTTAAAACATACATTGGTATGAAATGCCCTCACTAAATTCAAGGAAAAGGACACTTGAGGATGACAACATGGATGTCGATGAAGACATGCCTCCTTAGAAGATGTACCCAGGTATGAATGTTAAACATATGTATTAAATTTTAAATGGCTTATTTTATTTCTATTTGTGTACTTTTGTATTAAGTTTCAATAATAACTACAAAGTCTACAACATTTTACAACTTTTCCACACATAACCTAAAAGTAACCCATTTGAATATATGCCTCCACAAGAAGATGTACTTGGGTATGAAATTTCAAATATAGGTACTAAATATTAAATGATCTACTATATTGTTATTTATCATGTAAAACCCACTGATAACCCTTTTGAAGATACTCCTCCACTAGAAGATGTCCCTAGATATGAAATTCCCTCACTAAATTCAAAGAAGAGGAAATTTGAGGACATCATGGATGTCGATGATGAGTCCAAAACACCAGTTGAGATTTATTCTCAACCAACACAAATTGTATTTTAAAACAACATTAAAAAATATGTGAAAAAGAAGATAAGTACATGGATGATTCAAAGGTCATTTAAGTTTTAATGGGTATTAAAATATACATTCATTGAACCTGTAAAGCCATAAAATAGTAATGACATGAAAACATAAATTAAATGTACAATATGCAGTTGGAAAATTGAAAAAGACCACAAAATGCAACTCAAGTTGGACACAATTGAGAAACATTGTGTAAAAATATGTATCTATAAAATGAAAAGATGAACAAACTAAAAGAATAATGAGATGGAAAAATGCAAAAGAATGCATACATCAATATTAAGGAATGAAAAATGAAAATAATTAGAAACATCAATGAAACATCCTTAAAAAATTAGGAACAATTATATCTCAATTCAAAAACTTTGATCAATCAAATCTACATGCTAAAAATTTACAGTTCTCCATAATATATCATATTCTCAAAAGGGGTAGACCAATATTTGATTTTTAGATTATAAAATTTTATTTTAACATAATGGATTTAATAACATTCCAAAATCACATTGGTTAAATAGCAATGTTTTGAAAATGGTGAAATGTCTCACAATGATTAAAAATGAGGATTTGAAAGAAAAAGTAAAATCAACATCTTTTATCTCACTCTCCATTGATAGGGTAACGACATTGGACAAAACATGATGGGTTTGCATGCATGTTTATACATTTGAAAACCATTCAAAGCAACCCCACCCATTATCTATTTTAAAAATGATGAAAATTTATAATATTGAGAAACTTTACAAATTTTTTATTTATAATGTGATAGATATAATTGGGATGGATTATTATGATATAGGAACCAAGTTAGTGTGTGTTGTTGTTAATGATGCATTAGTAATGTAGGGAAGTAGAACTAGTACATGGGTTTGCCTACAAAAATATTTGCCCCATATAATATTCTAATTAATTTCATGGTATATAGAATGAATCTTGCTTATAAAATTGTTAGCACATTTCAAAATGTCACAAAAGTGGAGGAGCTTATCTGTGACTTGTTCGCATACATGTCAAGCAGTACAAAAAGGATTTTATAGTTTTAGAAATTTTTAATTGGAGTTACTCATGATTAAAAAAAAAATTAAAATATGTTGATACAATATGGATCTCCATGTATGAAGATCCATGTATAATATTTGAATAATATCCACATCGCTAGCAGGTTTTATGTATGAGTACTAGATGAAAATTAACAAGATAAATTGTTGTAATTTTTGATAGTTTTTGAAACTCTACTAACATTGTGTGGTATTTTTTCTATGTTGAAATAAATTCAATGTTTGATGAAACATGTGTAGGAGAGATCCATTTATATTTTTGGCTTCATACAGTTGAGGAAATGGGTTTGTCAATCTCTTGATATCTTATACTACTCACCAAAAAATTTGAAGGGACTAATATTTAGTAGTTTAGAAATATTAGGAGATATTAAGGACCCTAAAAACTATTTGATATTTAATATTTATGATCATCTTTGTATTTTCATTAATGCAATGGAAATACCACTACACACTTTCTAAAAATGAATTAATTGGGCTGGAGTATAAATGGAATCAGTCCATGTAAAATGTGTTCTATATGAGAATGCCATATACCATACATGAAAGAAATTGAGAAACATTTTACAAAGCTTATTATATGAAATTTGAGATCATTTTCAAAGGGATGAGTTGCTTGAATCCATGGGAGTGATAAATCCAATATTTTGGAACACTGCCAAGGGTGAACATATAACAAGTATGTTATTTATCAAATACATGGGTACTCTCATTAATAATTTTAGTAGATTTGTATAAATAAACGGATTTGAAATTAAGGGTATTTTTTCAAAAGGATTTATTGACATCCTACTCAACGTATTTTTGTCTTATAATGATTGATCAATTTTAATTCTTAAATGAACCAATAGAAAGTGGTGTCATTACAAGGCTTTGGAAAAAATGTATCGTGTTCTGGATGAAGAACTTAATGAATATTTTTGTTTATATGAATTGTGCCAAATAATTATTTTTGGATCCATGGAATATTAAATGGTATTTGGTGCATTATCTTTTGTTAAATCAACACTTTAAAATAGATTGGATGTAAATCTTGATATATTTTTGAGGTTATATATTTCACATTACCTAGTGGATGTGTTTCCTTACAAATGAGCACTTTCATTTTGGAGTTCTCTCACTAAAAGAAGAGGAATCACTAATATGAATAAAAATTTACTAAAAATACATCTTAGATGGTACATATGGATGTTATATATGAAGAACATTTTGAAAAAAGACTATCTATTTAAGCTACCTAAGGTTTAGTTTGGTATGTATTCTAAATAGTTTTAAATTAAACTCATATTAATCATACATTTTTCATATACTTATGACATGTGTTTACTAAATAATAATTTTTGTTTTTATATGTTAAATTTAGGGAACAATGTTGAGTTGATTTTGGGCTAATTTACCACTTATCTTCTTATGGTATATTTTTTACAACTATAAAGTGCATTTAAATGGCACCCTTAACTCGATCATTCTAAAGAGGTAAAATAGGTATTGACTCTTTTATTATTACCTTTAATTAGTACCACCATGTGAATGCCCTATTAAAATAAAAACAATATTAATTTATTGGTTGACCATCTACATTTTTATGATTGGGAATTTATGTAACGTTGTAGTATCAATAATCAATTATGATGTTTATGAATACCTTGATTAATTTGTTTTAAAAACTTAATTATTAAATTATCTATCCATTTCAAATGAAAGTGTAGATGAAAATTTTGAAAACATACATGTAGGAAGCCATAAATACAAAAATATTTATTCAATATTCAATATTAATTTAATTACAATATTTGTTTTTAGGCTCAAACCCTTTGATTATAATATTTATAATATATAAATACAATTCCAACTAGAAACCTTATTGATTTTCAGTCACTTGGGTGTCTATCTCAATTTATTGCATAGAAGACTTTCCACTTTCCTAGCCTTCCACTTGGATAGTACCCATGTTATTTTTTTAGATTCCTGACTCCATAAGATCTTGTGCTGCACTATTGATATTATCAATATTTTCCCATTCCTCTCTAGAAGAATCACCTATTGAAAGAAATGTGGGGTCTACTTCAGCATTTTATTTTAAACACAACAAGACCCAAGATGTTTTCCTTCATAAGTCTATTCAAAGTATTATTTTGCTTATTCATGTTGATAAGCTATTCCTTGAGTGAAATGGTTGCAGTTAAACTTTTACATGCATTTTTTAAATGTACATCAAGAACATGAACTTTATTATTCAAATTTATATATTTTGACTATAAATGAACAAATACTTTTAATTAGTATAAAATAATAAAGTAAATTATAATATTAAAAAATAAGCATAAAATCTACCACTACATTTTCTTTTTTTGCATTTGCAATTGTAATAAGACTTTTATTTTTTGCCCATTTATTGTAGTATGATTGGGCTTCTACATTTATATTTTTAAGCATGTTTAACATTATATCTAAAACCTTATCATTAAATCTATTAGTAATAATAATATCTACAATAACATCCTAATGGAATAAAACATTGATTTTTATAGGATGGTGTTCAACCAAGGAAAATAATTGACCACGTTGTGTGTGGTTGTGAAAAATGACATTTATTTCCTAAATTAAAAATTTAGCATAATATTCACATGTTCTTAAATCATCAAGGTTACTGATAATAACATCATTAACCAATGCCTTATAATTATCCACCAATAAAGTATTTAATGGAAAAAAAATGTGTTAATCATCAAACTATGGAATTTCATTAGTAGGAGAAGCAATGAGTTCTCACATAGGTGGAGAGGTGCCTCTAAAATGTTTTTGTAAAGTCTCTAAAGTTGTCACATCTAGATGATATCCTTGTATAATTTTATGAATATTTAAATGAGGCATTTGGGTGACACTATCAATCCCCATAAACTCATCATCAAAATTTAGTTACTAAAGAAATGCGGTTCCCATTTCACTAGGGAGATCACCTAGCGAAAAGGTAGAAAAATGAAAAGTTCCCAAATGTAGAGTTCTTGTACATAGTGAAGGAAAATGTAAATATTTCCCTCTCCCTATAGTTATAGGTTGGTGTGGTGGCAGTGGTGGATATAAATTTCTCCTTGTTGGGGTCATACCTACAAAATGGACAAGATAGGCACAACTCACAAATGGAAAATAAAATACATTGCATATTAATTTGACATATACTAATAATAAATATTAATTTTAAATTTAATACCTAACACATATTCTTGAATAGACTGTTGTGTAAACTAAATTCTAGATTGTGGAACTAGAGGTGTTTGTACTATAAATTGTGATGTTGTAAATATAGAATATTAAAATAACACAAAACATAAACTAATCATTTTTGGGGATGGTATTATATAATATGAGAATGACTTATACCGGTAACATGAGAGGCTAAGTCAACATGTTGAGTCACAATTAAAATCCTCATGCATCTATTTCTTATAAGTTGTGGAGATGGAGATGATTCTTCTTTCATCTTTGTTTTAGCAGACACCTCAATGGATTGATGACCTTTGATTTATACTTTTCTTCTAGCAATGGTTTGAGTTAAAAAATTTGTATGAAATAATTAAAGAGCATTGAATCATTATAACATTACCTCTTACTCCATAAATGAGAGTGAATTCATAACCATTTTTTCATACATAGTGGTTGGAATAGTTGTGATGGATAATTTGTTAAAATCCTCATGGTAGAATGCAATTATAAAATTCATACATGAAATATATAATTTTACTTTCAACTAGAAAAACATAAATCATCCTTAATTATATTTGAAAGGTATGTATATCAATCAAATTACTAAACACTACGAGTGGATAGGATATAGAAAATAACCCAGAATAGAATATTTGATGCTTTTCCCTACAACACTAATATAGTTTGAAATAGTTCAATCATGCTGAGGAGAAAAGGATTTTTAATAGCTTCAACTTTAAGACCCCTTTTATTACGAATTTGGTTAGCTATAAAATTTAAATCAAAAACACTAAGATATTTAGTAATATTATAAAACTAATCTATAAAAATTAATGAACCATAACATAAAAAATAACATACCATCCAATTGCAATCCATAATGG
The DNA here is from genome assembly GCA_037957365.1 of Torreya grandis. Lineage (NCBI taxonomy): Eukaryota > Viridiplantae > Streptophyta > Pinopsida > Cupressales > Taxaceae > Torreya > Torreya grandis. The sequence continues at coordinate 2,989,589 of JARHVA010001333.1, forward strand.
GACTCCAGGTATTTTTTGTCATCATCTGAGAGTGATACCTTTGTAGAGACCTAGTTTAACAACTTGTGTGTCATCCATGTTAATTTATGTATGTCATCAGGACTTATCCCAAACATCATCTAACATGATTTAATGTTTTATTTCAATAAATATGAGGCAATGTCAAATATTACCTATAGATAGTTTATCAATCAAATATCTTTTTCATATTGGGGTATGTAAACAATCCACCAGATATTACACTTTTTGATAAAATTTCTATATGTATATTCTTGGTAGAGAAGTTTTGGAATTAGTGTGTACATGAGATTTTTATATTGGATTTCTGGGGCTCCAAATACTGCTATGGATGAGCTCTTAGAGTGGGAAGACATTGTTGCAGTGTTGGGAGTGGAAATCCTATTTGTAACTTGAAAATATGCCTAGGTATGACTCAAGGGCGTTATCATCAGAAGGATGTAGTTGTCAAAAAATATGGGTTGTAAAGTAAAAAATGACCTATGACAGTCCCTTTTATAGGCTTATGGAAAGTTTCAAGGTCCAAAAAATACAAGCATTCATGAAACATGTAGATGTAGGTGTCCATCTACAGTCATGATAGATGTGATGTAGATGGCCGCATGCATATGTAGACAACCACCTACAAATGTAGATGCCTGCTTACAAATGTCAACATTCACTTCATATGCATATAATAATCTACATAGTATATGCCTAACTACATATGTTATTGGCCAATTACATATGAAAATATCCATTTGCATATGCAAACAATCAATAACATATGTAGATGATCAACAAAATATGTAGATAGTCATTTGCATATGCAAATGGCCATTTGTATATGTAGACAACTAACTATGTGCTTGAATATCTACTTTGCTTAGATACGCACTTGTTATTAGTACATGACCAATCATCATGCATCATAGAATTTTCTGAATAGTAATCACCTACATTATAGATGGTCATCTACACACATACATGGATTCACATTTATCTACTATAGAGGCCAATGTGTAGTAACCACTAACCAGTTCCACTAAGAGAAATTCACCATTCATCCATCCTTGATTTTCCTTCATAATTATTCACCTTCCAAACTAATTCTCCACAATTTTGAAATTGATTCACCATAATTTTACAAAGGTTTTTTTCTTAGAGGCCTTTAAAAAATCTTGGTCACAAGAGTCAAGAAGAGGATCCATCTAGTCCTAGTTTAAGGAGATTATAATGGGTGCAAAAAATGTTGAAAGGTATAACCCACATGAATTTTATTATGCAAACCCATTATCAATGACTAATACTAATGAATCTAATATAATATAGGATTATTTGAGTTATACAAAGAATAAGTCTTATAAGAAGGTCATGAATGAAGAGTTTGAGTCTCTAGACAAGAATAATAATTGGCATTTGGTGAAGCTACCTCTTGGACAATAACATATATTTTACAAGTGGATTTTTAAAAGGAATCATAATATAAAATGAAAATGGAGAGGTATAAGGCTCACATGGTTCCAAAAGTATTTTCTTACATCGAGGGAATCAAATTTTGTGAGGCAATTTCTTTAGTTTTAAAAATTAGTTCATGTAGGTTTCTCATAGTTATTGCTACTGTGTTTGATCTAGAGATAGAAAAAATGATTTCAAAGACATTGTAGACATTATTCATGCATGAAGATCTTAAAGAATAAATTTACATGTCACAGCCTAATGGCTTCAAGCTAAAAAGGACAAAGGACTTTGTCTACAGACTAAAGAAGTCCTTGTATGGTTTGAAGCAATCACCTAGAATGTGGAATCATATGTTTGATTGTTTGTAATATGTTTTTTTAATTTTTATGGTCCTTTCTCTTCTTCTTATCCTCCTACCACTCCCACTTTCTCTCAATGCTCTATACATTCAATTTTGACAAAGTCTGAGCTTCTTGGTGAAAATTATGATAAGTATAACACTACATTTCTAAGCTCAGAATTAAGTTACAAGCCTTTTTAAATATCATATTCATGATATGCTTCTAAATCCTATATAATTACTTTACTAATGGATCTAGATAATTAATAACATAATATTAGTTTATTATACATGTATTTGATGTTGATTATTGATCTTTACTACCCATACATATTCAAGGAAAATAAAATGCAAAAAAAAAATCATAATTAGATAGATGAACAAGATGTCATTAATAAATAAATGTCTAAAAAAAAACTACATTATTTCCACCAATATTTAATACATGAATAAACATTGGTTTTCACCAATCACATTATTTACCACATACTTTGAGGTAGGTAAAATTTTATTTACAAGAAAGTTTATAGTTATCTGAAATGGAGCACCTTAACCCCAGCCAACCCCTAAAGTCATCCATCCACAGAATTTGTGGGCTAAGCCCTTGCTCTCACACCACATTGGTCATATGAGAAGTGATGTACCAATAAATGTTCCTAGTTTGAGTGTCGTATAGGGATTTACTTTTCTAATTAACCATTTAAATCCAGGCCTTGTAGAGACCCATCCTTTGACTATTTTGGCACATAAATAGGTAGATAACCTATATAACCACATAGGGAAACACCATTTTTGTTCTTTCATAAGATAAAAGTACTGATCAAGAGTGTATTTTGTAGTGTAGATAATGTAAATAAGGAAATCATAAATTTAAATAGTAAAAATGCAAATAAAATGAAATAAAAATAGTGAGACATCAAAAATGGCCACGAAACTAAAATAAGAGACCAAAAAATTAAAATAAATGGTATTTGTTTGACACGGGGGGAGTTTGTAAAATTCAAAATAAGGAGGAAATATATTTTAAATTTGAAATCAAAAGAGAAATTAAAATGGAAAAGATAAAATAGAAAAAGTTAAAGGAGTTTCAACTAAAAATGTTGTGACCAGTATAGATATCGAGACCAGTTAGGATGTCGAAGTCCACTATCATCATCCACAGTGAATGCTTTTGATAGTAAAAGTGCCATCAAAACACCTATTCTTGAGGAAGTTTTACTTATTCCAATCCCATACTTCCATTCTTCTCTCAACCATTTTAAATTATATATATCCTCATGGGTGAGCACTCATTGGCCACCATTGATTATCTAGATCATTAAATAAATCCAAATAATCCTCCACTATTAGATCATCCTCCAAAAAAACATAAATAAACTTGAAAACCTTCATTTTCAAGAGTCTTGAAATTGAATCTTGAAGAATCTAGACTTATGCTAATGAATTTCTATTCAAAATCAAATCCAATCGAATCAAAGTGAATCAAAGATTACAAAAGCTCCTTTTTTACCAAAAATCTACTCATTCTCCTTTACATTAGAAGAGTGAACACCACAATTTCAAAGAGCAAATCAAGTTTACATCATAATGGAGAAATCTTACACATTTGAAGCAAGTGTTTTCTACTTTATTTATTTGTTGCTCTATCTTAGGTTGAATTTATCTTAGATTAATATTAGTTCATTTTCTTATTGCTTATAAATTTAGTTCACACATTTTTGGCATGCTCAGAGGGACCTTCCCTCATCTTTTTCATCTTTTGATCATCATTTTTGTATTTAGACATCATTTTTCATTTGATTTTTGTTATTTGTATTTGTACATGCATTTAATATTATATTTTTTAGTGTTGGTATAAGCTACAGGTTATTATCATGTGTTTTTTATTCGAATATGTATGCCCACTATGTAACAATGAATTTATTCAACTACATAGTGAAATGTTTTTGTTAGTTCCAATCTATGTTTTTGTTCTGTCTACAAGGTCAACAATAAATTCATTTTAAACCAACAAAATTACCATTATTAGTAGTGAATTCATCCTTATTAGTAATTAATTTGTCCTTTTAGCATCAAAATCATCATTATGAGTAGTTAATTTATCATTTCTAGCAGTGAATTTGTCTCTAGGTAGCACAATTTTTGAATAGGGAAGAAAAATCATTATGTGAGCACAAGTTTGTTTATTATGTACTTTTTATATTATGTATTTTCATGTGTTTATTTTATCACAATTTGACTTTCATGTCTTTCTACATAACTATGATTTCATTATAGAGAGGTGTTTTTCACTTTGTTTGCATAGTTTTTACTTGTTCTATTATAGGTTACCTTGCTCCAAGCCTAAGCAAACATTCTAGTAACTTGTTTGTAGAATTCCTGTCAAAGAGAATCAACAAAAAAGATAAAAAGGATCCATTTTATTTTTAGTAATGCTTTCAATTTTGATTTCAAAGTTTTGTTTTTAGTAATTACATCACATTTTATTTCAACATTTTGTTTGTGATTATGTAAATTTCATATGCTCCTCCCTTAGCATGACATTGGTGATGGTACTCGAGAATTAGAAATATTTCCTTTTTTATGTTACCCAAGTAGTGACCACATATGCTCTTTCTTTGGAATGATATTGTTAATGATACACAAAAATTAGAAATTCATACTTACTTTTTATTTTCTTTTTAAGGGATCTATTGACCATGGATCTCACCACCATGGAGTAGGCCAAACACCATTTACTAGTGGGGTATATAAATCAAGATCCATTTTTTTCAATTGACTAAGTGGTTGTGTGTTTTAAGTACATTGTGACATGAGGAGATTTCATGCTCCAATAATTAGGGTATCAATAGTTGCCTCAAAATATAATATTACTAATTATCAACACACTAAAACCCCTACGTCTATGTTGGGCTCTTTGGGATAAGACCCAATAGTGTGCATCCACATTATCTATTTATTCCATGGTTGAACCCCTTATATAATATTGTTCAAACCTTGGACCTATAATAACGTATTTTTTCATTCAACTTTGGTGCATCAATTAGTGGTTAGTGCCAAGAAGCTACCTTCCACACACCCTCAAAACTAGACTCAGTGGGCTATGGAAATGACATGATTCTCCATGGTTAATGCCTTGAAATATTAGGCCACAATTGAGAGTATGGTTGTGTCAATGATATAATAAATCCCAATAGTTATTCATGACCCTCATCCTATTTTTTCACCTTTCATATGCAATTTCTTGACTATTTAGAATAGAATTTTTTGTTGTTTTTCTTATGTTTATCATGTGTCTTTATGTATAAAGTATTTTAATCAAACTTTTAGTCACTTTGGTATTTTAATATTTTGTTAGTAGTGACCTCCCATTAATATAATCATGGATATGTGGAACCATAACTTGATCAAATTGATCACAAATAAAAATCCAAATAATCCATGTTATAACCTAGGAATCCAACCAACTATTTTTTATTCAAACACATATTTGAATCAATATAAAATAAATCATCCAACAAATCCAAATCCAATTTAGAATATGTATTCAAACTAAAACATTAGTGAATCAAATCAAATCATGAATAATTATTCAAGTTTTCAAACTAACCATTTCAATCCAAAACATAATCAATTCACTCCAAACTTGAATACTTATTCATGTTCACCCATAAAACAATATCATAATTTTACTTCAAGAACAATATCGAATCAATATTTAAACTATGATAGTCAAAATTCTCTAAATTATTCTCCCAATCCAACACCATCCATTTATCAAATGCCACCAAATACAAAATAAAATATGTTCATAGATCCATATGGTTTTAATCAAACCATTAATATAAATCACACTTTTGGTTCACCTTAACCACCACTTTTGGATATTTATATGAATCAAAATGCATTCATAAATCAAACCTCGAATCAATCAAATCCAAATATGTTTCACCCAAATCAACATTTTAGCTCCTATGACTATCAAAACCAACCTTTTCATAATAATAAAAATTAACCATTTGATTCTGCATCCAACTCATTTCAAAACTTAAACTAGATTACATCAAATAACCATTCCTTCACAAATTCACAAAATCAAAATACTTTCTCTCTAAACACAAATCTAATAAACCCATCCTTCTAAGATCAACCTACTTATTTAGTACACTTCATTACTATTGAATCCCAAAGCATTCATAATAACACCATCATATCACTAGTGACCCTATTTTTCAAAATCATACAAATTTCCCATCCACTAGTTATAGTCCTAACATCCCTCACTACACTAGCCAAGATTTGGTTGATGTAAAGTACATTAGAATGAACCCACATCTATTCATATCTAAAAATCATGTTTTGAGGGTATGTCAATATGTATCTCCTGATCCTAATTATTCCATCTCATTTCCAAATCAAAATCATAATCTTCCATCCATTTTCAACCAAATAACTATTTTTGATCAAATACCTATTTTTGACAAACATCCTATATTCACCCAAATATCATTTAATCCACCCATCATTGAATCACCATATGCCTTAAATCTAATATTTAATACTTCACATTTATAGAAACCTCTAAATACCAAATCTAACATCTCTAAGAAATTAGTGAAAAATAAATTTGGTAATAAAGCACTTCAACAAACCTTCCTTATGGCCACATCCAAACCAAGATCAAATTTATTATCAAAATTAGATATACAATTTATTTTGGGATTAAAATACAATTGAACATTAATGCCAACGTCCACATTGGTCCCAATAATAGTTTTATTAGTATATAAGTTTGAAAACATTAATGATAATGTTATGGGTGAGGAGGAAGCTTCATCCATCATCAATACAAGTTATTTTAATGACATCAAAGTAATATGTTCCATTTCCATAAACATTGTTCTTCTTTTTCCCATTAACATTACACTACATGTGCATGTCAATTGAAATTCATAGAAATGGATGTCATTGGATTTATACCATGGAAACATATCAATTCTAAAATCTATGAAAACATCCCATTTGGAGAAATGCTACTTCACTAAACATTACTTGAAGTTCCTAAAGATAATCAATATACACAAATAGATGAACAAATAATCTCTTTATTTTTTGTTTGACTAGGTACAGATTTCAATAAATCCATAAAAAAATCAAAAAATAATAAAAGATCAAAAAAATCAAAAAAAGATATATATATATATATATATATATATATATATATATATATATATATATTTATATTTATATTTATATTTATATTTATATATATAAGTCAAAAATAAAAAATGTGTAGATAGATAATCTAGATGTGAAAACCATTTTATTAGCACTTTGGATAAGTACCATGGTTAAAACTAGGCTTTTAGCACCATGTGTAAACCATTGTCTATAATTTCCCTAGTTACTTGGGGGCATCACCTTTCTTTCATCCATTGTATATTCTCATGTTTATCATTTTGTCAGTCATTAGTCATTTGTCCTATAACATGTTTAGTTTAGGGTTGTTATTCCTATATCTGAACCTACAGTCTTTCTCTTGATACCATAAAAACATATATCATATTTGTTGTTTCAAAAATACCAAAAAAAAATATAAATAAAATCAACACAAAAACATCAACACATATACCTTTCTAAACTATCTTCCACAAATTTTTCTCATTCTTGGGTAGAAAATTTGCGCATGTTTTTCATCAAAAAATTCAAAATGCTTCATCTCATCTATTTTATCATCACTTCCAGTACTAGGAGAACAACATCTAGTCTGATATCCCCACATAGACTTTGTCTAAAGTGTATTATGTAAGTGACACATTGAGACATGGGGTCTCTATGGTTAGCTCAATCATTATCTTCCCCTTCATCCATTTCCCCAACATGGATTATATTATCCTTACATTTTTCCTTTGGTTGTTTGGTTCATGGCCTTGTTCTTAGCTACAATTATCTAGTCCTTGTTTAGATTGTCTTTGTTTACAAGTTTTCAAATTTTTTACATCCTTTTTTTAATTATTATATTTTTATTTTTATATATAACCATTCACTTGGTTATTTTATTCATTTCTTTATCTTTAGCCATTAAGTTGGTTATTTTACTTCATTTTAGCTCTAGCCATTCCAATAGTTATTTCCTTCACTTTGTCAATTGTGATCAAGTTTTGTTGAGCTACTCTTTGTTTATTTGTGTATCATTAATAATTGCATTGTCATTTAGTGTGTGTTTAAAATCATTTAGATTAATCTTTTATTTTCACATCTTGTTTTTTCTTATTCTCTTTTTTATGTTTAAAAATCTTATCTTATGAAATGCATAATAGTATGGTTATGGATTTACTATATCATGACATACTTTGCTTTTACACAATTTATTATTTCTTTTATTTGTATGCTTAAAATATCAACATTAATCATAATTATTAAATATCATTGGTGGTAATGTGTTTAAAGCTATATTAAAAATCAAGTTGCTCAAAGCTCAAATATTATTGGAAATCCAATGCAAAGAACATAAACAAAAATAAATATAGATATGTCACATTATACATCCATACATTTCACCCAAACATTACATAAGTCATACATCCATAATAAATATACTGGAATAATTAAAACATGCTAGCATAAATCAAAATGTAAGAAATATAACTAATGTTATAATATATCAATACATATGTCAATCATGCATAGCATCTATGTAAACCTATAAACAAGCCCATCAATGTCCATTCCACATAGTCCAAAGTTTTATAAATCACTATATATATATATATATATATATAATGTGTATATACAAAAAGATACATCTCAGAATATTTATACATCAATGAATAAATATATCAAATATCCCCTACATCTATGTCTCATCCTATCCCTCAGATGGAGTGTCTAGTCTCAAGAATAGCTCCTCATGTCATGGTGTGCCTCGTAGAGGATCCATCACATATTATACCTATCCCACTTCCCTCTTTGACTCCACCAACTAAATAAATCTCATAGATTCCAACTATCTCATAGAGTACTCTCTAAGAGATGGTGCCCTCTAAGAACGTGGTAAAAATTCCTCATACAAGCTCCTATAATATGTGGCCTTCTCCAAGTCCCTTATTAATCTATCCAAAGTTTCTATATGCCCCTATCTAGATAATATCACCCTTGCCTCTATAAAATCCATCTAGGTTGTCTCTCTCTCTCTCTCTCTCCTATCTATAGCATTTTGTCAGCATTGTATAATATATCATCTAGTTCTCTACATCATGTGTAACCAATCCTATAGCCATGTGATCCCCATCCATCCTATCTAAAACTGCATGTAATATTTCCACCTCAGAATGTAAACATATGATCTCAATAGTATAATCCCCTCTACCATCCACTACACCTTATAATTTGACAAACTCTTAATTCAATCCATCAACAACTATATCCCTATCCCTAATCTCCTCTTAGAGTCTATCGATCAGTGCATGTTCCTCCTGAGATCTCAGAGCACATGAAGAACTATCCACATCCCCTCTATCTATCTAGGTGTTATGTTTTTCTCTTGTGATCACATCATGTCATGTATCATCATCACTCTCTATCATCCTCACTATCTAACTATACCATTGGAGTCTCTCCTCTATCTCTCTACTTTGTATCCAAGTTCATCCCTGTGTTAACATCAATATCAACCCCTTCCTCTCACAAAATCTCAATATCCTCCATATCTATAATCTACACATATGAATCTAGTTATCCTCCATATCACATCATGTACCTCATCCTCATACTCATTCTATACCTCCTATCATATAACTCTTGATTTGGGATTCTAAACTTGTACCTCATGGTTGTCTACTCAAGATAGCCACCAGCATCTACCTCCACATCTATGGCGGTGTGTATGGAATAGTCGATCTCACTAGTCTCTATCATACCCACCAATATGCATAATAATATAATAACTCTATAATCAAATAAATCTCTATCATCAATCCATCTAATAATTTGTAACTTTGTCTAGCTATGATCGTCTATGGCTGGATCAATGGTCATACCCCACTGTGGTCTCTCTATCATTGACCATGAAACACATGTGGCCTAGATAATATATGTTGACTCACACCAAACTCTCTCATCACCCTATCTGGGTGATATCTCTATATTATATAATCATGTCTCCTAATAATGTAGCATAGGTTCATCATGTATTCAATGTGAAGATCATCATGTGACCACTGAAACAAAATTTCCCTATAAGTTCTCTAGGTGATTTTATCATTAATTAATTCATCAATAATCCTCATATAAAACTCCAAACCTCCTAAGTGTGGTATGTGTGTCCCAATAATCATGTTTCATCCATATGCCAATGGATCATCATTAGACCATGTGCTCATATGTCTGATTAGACTCTCTATCATAATGTGTTCCCAGTACTAAACTTGTAATAATGTGGACATGCAAATCTCTATCTGACCTAAATATTCTAAATGATGTAGCTCATAGTATAAATGCGTTAACACACATAGACCCCATGAAAAATTCTCGTCACTAACAATATCTAAGTATGATAGTCAAAAAATCTATCTCTAGACTGGTATAATAGTCTACATCAATACCACCTTTAATAATAAGAATCAACCCATCACAAAAAATCTTGTATAATGTAATCTCATGTGGACCTTGACCCTAGTATACATGTTGACCTCATATGTAGATACCTAGAATCTAATACACATCCTCCAATGTAATAGTCCTCTCCTCTATCAGTAAGTAAAATGTGTTGGTCTCATTGTGTCATCTCTATGCAAGTGTTCTCAATAGAGATCTATCCACTTGAACCTCTAACATATGTACAATATACAATAGTCTGCTCACCTCTAACATACCAATCTCATACTCTGTGAAACTCACCATCTATGCCATAGTTATAGATCTCCATTCCCAAGTCATAAACATTGGTAATACCTCTTGTAAATCACATACATTAGCATTTAATTAATTTAACTCAGCATTAAATTCAAAATTATCACTATGTTCTAATTACTCAACAAAATAACAAAAAGTCAAACACACATTTTTAGCATTTTTCATATTTATCATTCTTCCTTAATGTTTCACCTAACATTTTTTTATTTTATAGTATGAAAATTCACCTTTGAAACTTTCCATCAAATGTTTTACTACCTCGAGCAAAATAAATTTTCTAAACAAATATTTCACTACCACATTTATCAATTTAGCTAATACTAAACAAAGAAATCATTCTTTTCACCTAAAATGATTTCACTTCTTAATTTAACCTTTTTTGGAATATTAGTATATTATTCATAATCTAGTTAAGGGGTCTAAGTAGTAAAATCAGTAAATAAATATACAATAAGTAAGCTACCAATTTGTATAATTTGATTGCAATTTAATTTTTTTTAAAATAGTAATAAGGAAAAGAAAACAAGATTTAGGTAGAAACTAACTGATATGACTGAGATAAAGTTTCAAATTCACTATGCAAGATTGAGACACTATCACAAATCAAGATTTGGACTTCATTTTATGATTAGATAAGAGTGATGAAAATAGGACACCCTAGGCTCTGGTGCTATAGTCCACTTCTGCCACTATTTTCCAAGAGACCTAAGCTTTTTGGGTTTTGTTTGATGTGTTTGTGAGACCCTGCCTATGAAATTTTGACTATTAGATGTCTACAAAAATCTTTATGGAGATGATTTTATCTTCAAACCCTAGGCTCTATTGTGCTTTGAATAATTTTTAGAAAGGGGGGGGGGGGGGGGGGGGGGGGGGGGGGGCGGGGGGGGGGCGGGGTGGTGGTTTGTGTGTGTAAGATTCATTTTGAACGTATATCCACACCCCTTATGTGGGTACATTTCCTATATACCAATACTCTAAAGAGGGATCAAGCCATATATAGTTCTTCCACTTGATGTGCTTTGTGCAATAGTGTGTATGAAGATGAAAAATGATAAATTGAGTGGTTCTCGAGATGACCAAGGACTAGTGTAAGGATTTGAATAAACTAAAAATGGTATTGGATGGTTGTATGTAGATAATAGGTAAATATGCTTGAGTAGTCTTCCTTGTATTCTTGTTTTATTATTGATATTTGACAACCCCTTCTAAATGAACTTTGAATGGGATTTTATAGGGATCTATTGGTCATGGATTAAATTTATTCATGTTAGGCTAATAGAAAAGAGGATAGGAACTAGAATTAAATGACCATTTAGGATTAAAATCTGATTGGATAAGAGCATTGAAAAAGGGACACCCTAGGGTCTGGTGCTATAGTCCAAGTTAAACACTATAGTCCTAAGCTAATGGGGACCTGGTAGGATGGATCTGTCATGAAAAGAGGAGTCTGGTTCAATTGGGATCAAGTTTGGAAGGCTACGGATGACTGGGAATTAGTGAAAATATGCCTATGAGGATCATGAAATAAATAATGAGGGACCTATTGGATGGATATCACAAGTCACTCTCAATTTACCAATTTTCACATTTTATATGACTACATTACCCCCCCCCCCGCTTTATTCTAATGATACAAAAATACAAAATAATAGGATAAAATAAAAATATAAAGCATACCTAAACTTAATTGAAAGGGGTGAAGCTCATGAAGTTGTTGTGATACTGGGTGTGTGCATAGAGAGAGCATGTTTTAAATTTTGAATAGAAAATAAAGAGCAGATAAGTTCTTTATAGATACACTATATCTAAAATAAGAACATAAAAAGCTAGGTAAAGAGAGAGAGAGGAAGAGAAAGGAATGAATACACTCACCATTTATGTGAACCAATACAAAATTTATTTTGATGTTGAGTGATGTTGGATGATGTTGTCCCAAGATTAATATCACGAATGGAGCTCAGTGCTCAATTCCCTAAGAGTGGCTCAAGAATGTAAAGGATGACCCTTTAGATCCATCATCACCCATTAAGTGAAGTTATGTGATCATGAATGTGATAATAAATTTTTTGATTATGTGTCCAATCCATCTGAATAGGTGGCTCAAGAATACAAAGGCTAGCTAGTCCTTTGGCTCCATCATTTGCCTCATGAAGTGAAGCTATAAATTGATACTCGGTATGAAATGAGTGTCATATGACATGGCTCATAAATCCCATGAATGTTCAATAGTATTTCAATTTTGGCATGGATATCCAAATGTATGTTGGAAGCTAGGCCAATCTTGGCCATGCCAAAAGATGGAGATTGGGCTTGTATGAAAGCCTCTCTGAAACTGGGTACTAAGGCCTATATGAAATCCATTTCCAAATTTGGAGGTTAGGCTTGTATGAAACCCACTCTAAAGTGATGCCAAACACCTATAGATGGAGTAAGGCATTGCAAATCCTAAGAATACCTGGGTAATAGGCTAAACTTGGAAAGAAAAGAAAACAAATATGCCATGCACATTGCCCCCAATCACTGGTGTCTAAAACATAGATTATGATCTAAAAGTTATACCAACTATCATATATAAAACTAGAAGTGAGAGCCATCATGTCATGTATGATGCCCCCTATATCTAGATTATCTTAGCAAAAGCATACTAAAAACCATTGATTTTGAACTGGTCTGAAAGTGCAAAATTGTAGTTGAACCTGCTTTTCTACCTACTTCTATAAAATCTAGTTTTTTTTTTTGTTGTTTGGACATGAGCACCAAAAATATGACACCCTTGATGTCCATTGTTGTTGTCCATGTCTGAAATTATTGTCTTTTTCTAAAACTAATTTTTTTTCTAGAATTGTTACTTTATTTTTAGTTTGTTATGCCTAGTTTCAACCTCTGATTTCTATTCTGAGTATTTTCAAACTAGTTTTTCAACTGGTAGGAGCTCTAATCTCTATGATGAAACCCCTATTTGTTTTCCCCCTCTTCTGAGGTTAGAAATGAAGACCCTTCAATGACTACCCTTAGAATAAAGAGCCCTACAAGTGTGTTATGATGCAAAATACATGGTATATCAATGATAATCAACAAGATATCTCAAGATATAGCATAGTTTATAATGAGAGATTGTTAGATTAACAGGGGGTATGCCTAGATAGATATAACAAATGATTGTGAATTAGTGAAAATATGTGTATGAGGGTCATGAAAGCAAGTAGGAGAGACCTATGGGATGAATGTCACAAATCACTCTCAACTTACCAATTTTTGCATTTTATATGACGACACTTCTCTATTTTCCAAAATCACTCTTATGTTCTGTGAAATTATTGTTACCTGCCACAGAATCACTAATTTTGATGTCGAAATCATTGTTTTGACAATAAAAATTTTGTTTTCTCTAACTTTTAATGCTAATTAATGCTAATGAAAGCAAAAAAATCAAATTTAAATTGGCATACGAAAGGCCCACTCCTCTTAGGTCTCTATAATCTCCTCACTCACTCCACTCAATGTTTATGGTGTGGAATATGGTCCATTTTTCCTCCAAGATCTCAAAGCAAATCTCTCAATTCACTCTTCTTAGCAAATAACCTTGAAAATCAAATTTACACAAATGAATTTCTATTCCCCATTGGTTCTAATTATATTCTTCTAACCTATCAAATATTTCTCCCCGTCCTTCATCCTACTCATTTCTTCATCCATTTTTTAAAAATATTAGATACATTAAATCCATTTGACCATAATTTATCTTCAAAATATTTCAACAATCTATTTTCATAAAAAAAACACAATCATTTACAATTCAATTTATTTTGTTGTTTATAGATCCACAGCTTATTATCGATGGGATAAATTTTTCCCACAACCACTCAATTGACCCCTACATCATTAGCAAAATATTAAGCATGCAATTTCTGAATGGCTAAACTATTATTTTTCAAATACATAATCTAGTTTTCAATAACTAGAAGTAACCTTTTTACATAACAAAAATCTTTCAAGTTTGACATTCATTCTAACACAAGTTGATTTATCATTTGTCCACATCTATTTGTTCATTTTCTCTTTTTTGATAATTTATCCATTTTTTTCACACAAACCATTGATGGGGCATCATCACACTCATTGTCATTAATTTGGGGCAAATTTCTTCTCATTAATCATCAACACTCTACTTCTTCTATTATTCTTTAAAATAATATTACTTCAAAACACTATTTAAAAGAGGGATAAATGTAGACACCTAAATTTCATTTAGTGTCTAAATACACCTAGAACATATTATTAATTCTTATTCAAATAATTCATCGCATCTCCCTCCAAATAAAACTAATTAAATAACTCAAATTAGTCAATTATGTATGCTTTAAGTCCTTATTTTAAATATAAAATCCAAATTTTACACATCATCTAAACACTTTACACCATTTTCTCCCTCATCCCAACCAAACCCATAACTTTCTCAACCTTATATGACTCATCCCCTAAGTTGTCAATAAGTTTGACTTACTCCTGCTGACTCAACTAACTAATCTCGTACTTCTCTAAACTATTTGAAATGATCTTCATCCTCATGGGTGAGGACTCATTGGCTAGAAAAGATTATTTGGATCATTTAATGAATCCAAATAATCCTCCAACATTGGATCCTTCTCCAAAAATCTATAAATAAACTTAAAAACCTTCATTTTTAAGAGTCCTAAAATTGAATCATGAAGAATCTAGAATTATGCTAACAAAGTTATATTCATAAGTGAATCCAAGTGAATAAAAGAGAATCAAAGCATACTAAAACTCCTTTTGCACCAAAATGCTTTCCGTTCTTCTTTGCATTGGAAGAGTGAGCACCACATATTCGAAGAGCAAACCATATTTACATCATAATGGAGAAAGCTTGCACATTTGAAGCATAAGTTTTTGTTTTATGTTTTCTTTATTTTTTGCTCTATCTTAGGTTTAATTTAGCCTAGATTAAGTGTAGTTCATTTTCCTAGCACATCTAAATTTATTTCACACAATATGTTCATCCATGGACCTAGAATCTTGAATTAAGGAATTTTACCATTAAACCACATTTTTTATGAGTAGTTTTAAAAAATATATCCAATTTTACAATGTGATTAAGTCTTGCAGTTTTAAATACTAAATTACTTTTAAATATTAGCCTTGTATTGTAATGGATTATTTCAATGTGTTTTTTATGGAACTCAAACTTCATTACTATTTTTTTGGTGCTTTTTCTGATATTATGATTTAAATTTTTATTTTATTAGATATGATTAAATAAAAAGGTTATGAAAGGCGCCCACAACCCTATACATGAGTTATTAATAGCCAGATATACAATGTAAAATGTAAAAAAAAAACTAAATACAATCAAATAATGTTGGCTAACAACACACAACAAACCAACATCAAATCTACTATCAAGCATCATCTGAAAAACATCACCCAAAATGTTAAGAAAATTATGCCACACATATACAAACCCTTCCTCCTCTATGCTTTGAATCAAATCCACCTAATATCCTCCCTTACACTCTAACTTATGATAACATGGGGTCATATTGGTTAGGTCAGTTTCCTTATTAGGATATATTTATTTTCTTTCACACCATCCAGTCTCCTTATCCCCTTCCCCCAAATATAAAATGAAGGGTATGGAAATTTATAATTAGATAATGTGTTTAAAACCATCAAATCTTACTCTAATAATTTTAATATAGATTTACATTTATAATTTTTGGGAGTGGTAAAAATGATTGCTTCTTATGACATAATTTTTTATTGCCTTCTTTCCATTCACAATGGTATTCATATCATGATTATCTTGAATTAGCATTTCATCTATAAAATTAAATAATGTGATTTATAATAGATGGTCTATTTATGACTATATAATTTATTTATATTTATGTTTTTATTTTTCTTACATTATTCAAGGTATGTATTAGGTTGTTATATGGAAAATGTATAGATAACATTCAACAAGTATCCTTTTTTTAATTAAAAATGCTAATTATAGTTATTGATTTATATATTTTGAAATATATATTTATTTATTTAAGTGACTTTGTTTACACTTTTGATTGTCCACCCTAAATTTCACTTGGCAACTGATATGTCTACCCAACAAAAATTAATGTATTTTATGAAAATAGCATAGACATATGAGCATCAACTTCTGGTAACCAATTATTTTAAATTTATTTTCTGGGATTGAGGATACTAAAGCCTTTGGTTTTACATGTTGATAATTGAGGATTTCAATGCTTTAGAAAAGTGATGGCCTAAATATATGGTTTTTCTTTGGTACTCCGCTTTAAATGACTATAAATAATTTCATGTTCATATCATGAAAACTAGTGCATTTTCCTCTATAATAAAAATAGAGAGTCCCCATGAAATTTGAGATTGAATCAGTAAGTAGGGTAAGACATTTAGAATTGAAAAATATAATAAAATATATAAAAAATTGTCTTCTTTTGTATGTGTTCAATGGTAACTTATAGTTAAGACAGAGATGATCCTATGAAGAGATTCACCTTGATTACAATATATTTAATTTATATCTAATCTAAAAATTACCTTTAGTTATATACTATTATAAAATAGTGAAGTGTGGCATGTGAGCCAGGGAAAATTATGAAATAAACCCTCACTCTCTTAGTTGGGTTCTGGTATAGGCATTCAAAGATTTATAGATAGATTATGGAGGAAGAATTTGATAGGATGAATGAATGGCTAGGGTTTTTTTACTTGTAAAGGAGTGGCATGGTTAGAATATCATAATCAAGCTAGGACTTGGGAGATTCCAAAAAAATTATAGATGTAAAAAGAGTTGCATACTTATGAGGATCTGAATAATGGAGCGAAGACCATTCCATCAATTCTTGGTCACGTTGTGGAGGATGAAATGGTAGCTGAAAGAGCTAAAGAAGGTTTTGGTGGATCAAATTTTAGCAGGTGGGATGGTCTCAATATTTTTGAATTCAAGGAATTCATTTAGAATGTAACAAACATTCTCAAGTTGTTTTGTTCATGGAAGAATGAACTTTAATCAGTAAATTTGTGTGGAAATGGTCAATGCGTGGTGAAATTGAGCCTTGGAAGGAGGAAAGTTGGGGGAAGGATATTGACGAAAAATTTATGTCAAAGTGTTTTTAATCATCACCTTTCATAATTTATACTCTAAAATGAGGGTTTTGAATCATCCCTTTCTATCCATGAGAGGTCTTGTCCTCTAGCATCAAATATGGCAACCAAAACTTGATATTTTTTTGATGCAACAAGGTAGTTACAAAGTCTAGATAAGGCTTTATGGTCTTCCTTTAGAATATTTGGGATTTGACTGCTTATTGACCTTAGAACATCTGTTAGGATCTTTTTTGGAAATTGATCCTATAATGGATAAATTAATTTTGCTTACTATTCATGAATACATTCTCATTAAAACCTAGGGGCACTCTTGGTCTCAATCAATTAATGTTGAAAACCTTCTTTTTAGGTGTTTTAAATATATATGTACTAGTCACACTTAGAAGTTCTAAATGAAAGCCTCAATAATTTCTTCTTCCATTTTGGAGTAGTTCTCAAATATTTAGAAACCAGTGGCATCCTCATCCAGGGCTTTCTGATTATGCAATAATGGAATTTTTTGGTATAAGTAGGTTGATAAAAGTCAAGAGAATAAATTAAATAATGTGGTTATATATTAATATAATTCTCAAGCAAGTTTGATCCCTTATTCTTCCAAGGTAATTGTTTCTTCAAGATCTCAAGTAGATTTGGAACCTAATTTTCTATAATAAAATGCTTCATGCATCAAAATTTTAGAAATGAAGGCCCTGATAGATAAATTGGATAAAGGAGATGAGTTATCTCCTAAGTCATTGATAAAAGGTTGGGAATTTATTTCAAAACTAGCTAAGACTATCAGATCTATTCTCCATAATTTGAAAAACAAATATGGGGTTAAAATTAGTGGATTAAAGTTTTACTCAGATAGGGTGGAGGACAATCCCATGATTGAAGAACATGATTGTGATTAATATTTGGATGATTATGATTCAGAGTAAGATTTGAATTCTAGAGAATTTATTTCCATATCTCAATCTCATATCTCCTTTCAGAATCTCAACTGTAGTAAAGCTGAGAAAAGAGGTATAAAATCTATTAAAAATCATGTCATAAGGGAAGTTTTAGTGGGTAATTAAGGCACTCTTTCCAAATTATTTAGACCTAATAATCGGGAGGTGGAAATACTCCATGTATTTATATGAAGCTTAGTTCTTGGAATGTTAGGGGTCTTGATTCCCCTAATAAAAGATGTTTGGTCAAGCATCTGTTATTTTCCAAAATACCTAACATTTTATTGATCAAAGAAACTAAATTAAGTTTGGCTAAAGCCTATATAATGATGTAAATTTTATGGAAGAGATGGATCATATCCTTTTTTGAATCTATTGGGGATTATAGGGGGATATATATTTTTTGGGTCCCCTCCAAAGTTTAAGTGTAGATGTTGGATGCTAGAACTAATTGGCAATTTTTTAGAATCACTTGTCTGAAGACAGATTTGAGTTCTTTTTCTCTATAATGTTTATGGTCCTAATAAGTATAATAGTAATATTTTATTCTATAATAAATTATCTACCCTTGTATCTCAATTTGATTTTTGAATATTGTGTTGGATGGGTATTTCAATGCCCTTCTATCTTCCTTGGAAAAATGGGTTGTAGGTCATCTTTAGCTTTTGTTAATATTGATTTTATATCATTTATTTATGATAATGAGATTATGGATATTTAACCAAAGCAGGTTTTGTTTAATTGGAATAATAAAAGAAGTGGTGAGCATAATATTGTGGAGCATTTGGACCAATTTTTGGTTTCACACAATTGGTTGTCTCAAAGTTGGATCTCAAAAATTTCCATCCTTCTTTTGTTAGCATTCAATCACTTTCTTGTGGATTTTAGTATTAATTTGGATCATCCTCATAATCTATTTCATTCTAGATTTGAAAATATGTGGCTTTGGGATCATTCTCTTCCAAGTCTTATGGAATTTTGGTGGAAGAATTACCATATTTAGTCTAGCTCTTTGATGTTCGGGATGGCCAAAAGGCATCATTTTATTAAGGGGAATCTTTGACATTGAAATCTCAATTGTTTAAAAAACATTTTTTAAGAAACAATTAATGTTGAAGAAGACCTTGAAAATCTGGCTTGGATGATCTCTAGATTTGTGATGGATCAGAACACTTACTAGTTGGAAAAGCAATTGTTGGCTGAGTATGAGGAATTATTTCAGAATGAAGAATTTTTTTGAAAAAAAATATTGAGAATAGATTGACTAAAAAAAGGTGATATAAAATTTGTTTTTTTCACAATTCCATTAGAATCAAGAGTCATGTCTCTTGCATTTCATAGATTTATTTTTTAAAAGGAAAAAAGTTGGATACACAACCAGAATTTTAAAGTGAGGATATTAACGTCTTCACTAACCTTCTTAATGATGATAAGGCATCATATCCTAGAGCTCATAATGAAAACCTTAGATACATTCCTAGTTTGGTTTCTCCTGAATAAAATGAGAAACTCTTAACCCCTTTCACATTGGAGGAAGTTTGATCCATGATGTTTTCTATGGATAAGGATAAAACTCTAGGCCCTGATAGGTTTTTTGCAGCTTTCTTTCAATATTTTTGGGAGATCATGGATGAAGAGGTGCTTAAAATGGTTCAATAATTTATAAAGAGAATAAAGTTAATACATGATATAAATGTTAATTTTATATCTCTTCTTTTGAAAGGACAGTTAGGAAAAATTTAATAATTTTAGGCCTATTTCATTTTGCAATATGGTTTATAAAATCATTTCTAAAGCAATGGTGACTAGACTCAAACCTATTATGGATTCCTTGGTCTCAAAAGAACAAGTTGGTTTTATTTTAGGAAGGAGTATTCATGAGGGTATAATCATTGCCTAAGAAATTATTTGTTATCTAACTTTTTCCCATAAGAAGGCTATGTTACTCAAGATAGATATTGGAAACGCTTATAAAAGGGTTGAATGGCACTTTTTGATCAAATTTATAGAGAAATTTGGATTTAGAAAAGATTGGTTAATTGGGTTTGTATCTATATTTCTAGACCTAAATATTTTATTTTGATCAATGAAAGTCTGATTGGTTTTTTTTAATCTTCAAGGGGTGTTAGGCAAGGAGATCCTCTTTCTCATTTTATTTTTATTCTGTTGGCTAAGGCCTTGTGTCTTGTAGTGAATAAATCTAAGGAGGAATCATTTTAATAGGGTATTCAAGCATCAAAAGGCTTGGAAAATCTTACTTATTAACAATTTGTTGATGACACTTTTCTTTTTGGTTAAACTTCTATGTGTGAAGCTCAATTTTTTAAATCAATTATTTCCATTTATGAATCTTCCTCTAGTTAAATGGTGAATCCTATAAAATTAGATTTTTTTACAAATTATTTGGAACAAGAACAACATCTTATCTCCTTAGTTCTAGATTTTAATATTATAAAGTTTTCATTCAAATATAGGAGTTTATGTTTTTTTTCCAAAATAACCAAAATCATTCACTCAAAAGGACCGATCAACTCTTTTAAATAGCATTTGGCTTCTTGGCAAGGAATATGGTTGTCCTTGGTTGGTCAAATCACTCTCATAAAGTCATTTTTTAGCTCCCTTCCTATTTAATATCTCT
This sequence comes from Torreya grandis, assembly GCA_037957365.1. NCBI lineage: Eukaryota > Viridiplantae > Streptophyta > Pinopsida > Cupressales > Taxaceae > Torreya > Torreya grandis. The sequence continues at coordinate 3,011,022 of JARHVA010001333.1, forward strand.
CGGTTCTTCAATCACCAATCCATGTGGTTAAGCTTTTGAAATAAATCATGAAGAATTTTTTGTGGTAAGGTAATCAGATCAAGAATAAAATCCCCCTGATGAAATGGGATAGGGTTTGTAAATTTAAGAAGATGGGAGGATCTGGTGTGAAAAAATTGAGTCTACAAATAAGGCCTTTGGAGCTAAACTAGTTTGGGGAATGCTTTCAAAACCCAATTCTCTTTAGTGCAGGCTTTTGAGATGAAAATAAATTTATTTAAATTACCCATAGAGTATGCTTTCTATTACTAACCCCTCAAAAGGTTCACACTTTTGGATGTTTTTTTAATTATAGGTCTTTGATTTCATATAATGTTCCTTAGACCATTAATAATGGTCAAAAAATGAAGTTATGGGAGGATTCTTTAAATGGACATAAACCTCTTTTTGATATTCCACATTTGGAGGAGTCTAAATATATTCTTACTATTACATTGGGTGTTTCAGTTGAGAATTATTTGGAAATGCATCAGAATAATGGTCTATCCTCTTGGGTTTCAAAGAATTTTGAGGCTTTAGAGATCCCAATTGAGTAGTGCATGTATTTGACATATTTTTTGAGGAATCATAATGTTTTATTAAACTCCAAAGAGGACTCACTTCACTGGATTGGAACCAAATCAGGCATTTATACAACAAATCTTAGCTATCAAATGGCAGAAATCACTAATGATTTACTGATCTGGGCAAGATTATTATGTTGGTACAATATTGGGATTCACAAATCAAGGACATTCATGTGGCTTCCAATATAGAACCATAGCCTCACACAAGATAGGCTAGCCAAAATTCATTTTCATGGCCCTTCCCATTGAATTCTTTGCAAAGTATAAGAATAAATAGCCAATTATCTTATTTATGCATGTCCCTTTGATTCCTGGCATTGATATTAGTTATGCTATAAACTAGATTGGTCTTGGGCATGGCCATCCTCTTTATGTAGTTCATTTTCTTCATGGCTTATTGGCAATTGTAAGATTTCTATATATGGTACTTGAAGAGTTAGTCCTTATATTCTTGTGTGGTTGATTTTGAAGGAAAGAAAACAATGAAACTTTGAAGGGAAATAAAAACCTTTGGCTACAATTTTAAAATATTTAGAGGTTATAATTTCCAAAGTGATCTCTTCCCAAATCAGACATAGGAATGTTTGTCTTTCAACTCAGGATATGAAAATGTGTGAAAAATGGAGGCTTATTCTCCATCCACTCTTTAATAGGGCATTAGTAAGCTTAGGTAAAAAATTTATAAATGATAAGAATGGCTAGGTTCCTCATCCTTTGTGGTGATTTAAATTATATTTTGATGGTGCCTTATGGGGAAATCTAGGTGCTTCTAGATAAGGACGTATCATAAGGGATTGTAATGGTTATTTGATCAGAGTGGTTTTGAGAAAATTAATGGATGGCATGAAAAATAAAGTTAAAGCTCAGGGTCTTTCAACTAGGATTATCTAGTTTTGTAGTTTAAAATTATCAAACTTATAATTTAAGGTGGCTCTCAAATATTGATCTCTACTCTTAAGAAAAAGTCATCCATATCCTGGAAGTTGGAAAATATTTTATCTAATGTTTAGGATCGCTTGGATATTTTTTTTTCTTGGGAGTGAAAGCACTAGAGAAGCCAACTTAGTAACTAATTTTTTAGCCAATTATGGGATTTGATCAAAGGGAAGAAATGTGTGTGTACAATCATAGGTCTTCTTGGGAATATTTTCTCATGATTGTTAGCACTAATTTGGGAAATTAAAAAAAATCAAAATCTATTAATTATTTTTCTATCATGGTTAGCAATGGCCTTAATTATTTTTATTTTCCATCATAGATTTACATGTTTCATCATTTATTTATATGTCCTAACCTATGTGAACCAAGGTGGTAGTCATTTGCATTAATGGGGATGGGGGTGAAATGAAATGCCCTGGCCTTGTTTACACATTTCATTTTCCTCTTAGGTGGAGCTTTGGCATTCATTTACATCTTTTTTTTGACACCATGGAGTGAGAGATGGCATTGGATCTTAAGACTTTGATGGTTTATGTTAGTATTTCTACAAGGGAAATGGCATTTGATGGCATCATTTCTAGGGCTCAGATCAAACACATATTTTGGGTCCCTACCAAAGAGTTTTTTTGGGCCATATCGGTAGTCTTAGGAAATGATTAAATGTCACACACTATGCATAGTAGAGTCACTTAATTGGTGTAATCCATGTTTGTAACCAATATTATGGCTCTAATTGTGGACAAATATGTGGTTTGTAAAATCATGGCATTATTTTAATGCTTGATCATCATCTTAAACTCTTGGAGGAGAATAGAAGGGTGGATTTGGGCCCTCTTCCCAAATTAACTTTTTTGGATCAAACACTAATATTTTGATGACACTTTTGAATTTTAGTGCACTATAAACTAAGTTCATGATTTTGGTTGTTTTTGTGGAGGATATCTAGAAGAAGTTTTATGAAAGTGATTATATAGAGAGTCAGTTCTTGACCATGCCACCTCTGACTCAACTCAAGATCCCCATTTTGTAATTGACTCAATTGAGGGAAGATAGACATGGTTGAGCTCTTATGGACACTATGAAGCTTTTAGAAAAAAGGTAATTTAGGGCATGGATACAACTCTATGGATGGTAGTGACTCTTAAACATGCAACTACAATGGCTATGCAGGGATGCCTCAAAAGTAATAATGTGGTAGCTTCAGTGGGTAGTGTTAAGTTTATGATTCAAAGGTCAAGGAATAAAGTGGCTAAGATTTTTACAATGGATGGAGTTCCCAATGATGAGGTGGTAGTGGTGTATGATAAGGAATAAATAATCTGATCATTGTGGGGTTAATTTTTTTTGGTAAACTTTCTAGTTTTCTCTTTTTGTCTTAGTTGGCAGCCTTACATCCTTTTTGGGCATTTTAAATTTTTTAAGTATGTTTTTTTTGGTATATGGTATCTATATTACACACTATATATATTGGCTATGTCTTCATCTAGGTAAATAACTTTGGTTATAAATTGTTATTAATCATGTTGATCATTTTTTGTGCATCTCTTTATCTATGGGCAAGGGACCAATTCAACCCTAGTATCTATAAAAAATTACCTTTAGTGACAAATTGAATGACTATTTTAAAACATGGCATGCCTATATTCAAATAAGTTCTCATTTGATTATAAGGATTAAGGATGAATGGATCAAACAAATCCATAGGCTACCTCCTGCCCATGCCCAATTCAAAATTTCTCAGTAATTTCAAGGGCGCCGATGATGCTCATCTAGATATGATGCTTCCATCCCTGCTAAAATTGACTATATCCACCCAAGTTGGGTCTGTATAGGACACATGACATATAAATTTTAGTCTGCCTACAAGTAGTATAAATTGTGTTATAGGCTCTCTATGCAATCTATAGAAAGGGTTGAGCAATTTTACAATTAGTCACATTCAATCAAATAGTGGCATCCCTAATTAATTATCCTCCAGGGATTGGGATGAAATAGAAATGAAGGCCAAAGTTAGGGAAATTGAGATACACAATCCAAGTTCTTTCATTGATGTTATCTCCCATAGGTCAACTTCTAGAATGGACTCCAAACCCCTTTTTCCTAGATCTCCTAACCCTGTGGTGATTTTAATGAAGAGGAATCTAGACAAGTGCTTAAATCAAAGGAATAATTTTCTACAAGAGGATACATCTATAGATTCATGGATCACTAGATATAAATTCATGATCTTCATGCCTAGATATCAAAGCATTAAAAACCCCTCCTTTCATGTAGACTTGATATTTATCCTTGTGAAAAAATATTCTTTATTATTATTTTTCATATTATTAAGGGCAAGGACAAGATTCAAAACCAATTATGGAGCTTAAACAACCACCCCATGGTCTTTAAATAATGGTCCATGAACTTCAATCCCCTCAATGAATCTATATATGTTAAACTCATATGGGTTTGCCTACCCCATCTCCCATTACATTTTTTATTCTAGTGAATCACTGGTTGAGTTTATGCAAATGTACCCAGACACTGAACACTTCTCTCTCACTAATTTTTGTAGGATTTTGGTGAACATTGATACCTCCAAGAATCTTCTTAACAAAATTCACTTTGAAATTAGGAGACCACACCTGGTCTAAACCCCTTAACTATGAAGGTTTGTTATTTTTATACTGTAGTTGCTTTGGTGCTTGCCAATTTAATAAAAATAATAATTTCCTTTGAAAAAATAGACTCTTCCTAGTGGAAACACTTCATTCCCAAAATCAATATGGTGTTGGTTCTAAACAAAGAGTGGATTCCTCTTGATAATGAGGATTTCACCTCTTCTTAAAAATATCCAATTACAAATAAGGACCTTGAAAGTCCTCCTCACTCTGATGAATAACTGACAGCTCATTTAATCTCTCTTAGGAAGGTTTGAAACACAATTAGTTCTTCACCCTATGTGGATAACCCATAAATTGACTTACCCAGGGCTAAAGATATTAATGTACATTAATGAAATAAAAATCCTAGCCATGTGTTCCAATAGTAAAATCTTTACTAGCCTAATAGTCTAAAAATAAGTAAAGGTGGTCTGAGGTCAAAAAATGGAAAAAAAGAACAAAACCAATGTCTCAGTTGTCCTGTATGTCTCTCCACTCAAGGGAACCCCATGATGAAAGTTAGAATACAAGTGAAAAGGGTGTCAGGCCCCCCTAGTAAATTTGATGGAAGCTTCAGGGATGTTTCCTGGGAAAGTAAGATAGGTTTTTTGGTTGACTTTTGGTGGAAGTTTCATGTGTGTTACTTATCGCCACCCATTTTGTTATCACGGGTAGATGCATCCAATTTGAATTTTAATGTGTCATCTTTCACTCCTTTATAAAAGGTTTTGGGGCCTTTCAAAACCTTCTTAATGTTATCAATTTAAAAAATAGGTTCTCGTTTAAACACTAATATGACTTATTCTAATCAATAACATTATATTAAGTGTTGTTTATAACTACCAAGATACAATTATAATTTGTAACAAACCTAGAGGCATTATTGTTATTTTGATATTCACCTTTGGTTATTATGAACAAAATACTAAAATTCACTTTTTATGTTTAATGGCACTTGGATATACAATATATCCATATTCGATCAAAAAATATTAAATTTATATTGGTTCATTTGAATATTATTTTTAATGTTTAGGTGTTCCAAAAATATTCATTAATGTCAAATTGCATGTAATATTATATGTTTTGCACTATAGTTAACCATGAGTTTGATGTTATACTTATAATATTTTTGACTAAGTGTAGGAGAAATGAGGATAAAAAATTTAGAAAATTTTACTTTTCTCAATTACTTTAGGATATTTTTTTATCCAAGTTTGTGAATAGGATGTAACAAGTGATGGTATAGACCTTCTCATTTTAGGTCTCAAAAATTAGACCCAGTGCATGAGTTGCATTTGGTGCAATATATTGGTTTGTAATGTGGCTTAAGACTTGCATCTAAAATTTACCTATCATCAACCTAGTGAATCATCTAAGAAAAAATAATAATACTAAATAAAAGGTGGATATTCACAATGATTCTATACTAGTTGAGAATTGGATCATCTCTCGCTCTTTTTTTTAAATATAAAGGTAAAGGGCATAGTAATAAACATAGTAATACTACTAATTATTTTTAATGCTAGATTAAATAATCATTTAAATTTGTAATTAAATAACCATCATCTATATAATCTAGTGTTAAATCCTAATTGAGTAAACAAGGTGCATCAATCTAAGGATTAATTATTTTGTGACTAAATTTCTTAACAAAACTTTACCATATTACTAAATATAGAGAATGTAAAATCTCATTTACCACTTGATTTTATGAGGGTTCAAATTTATCCAATGAAAATTTTAAACTAACAGAAGTAAATTTAACTAATTGAAAATGAAACATATAGATATTAGTTATCCAACTCTAAAATAAGAACACCAAAAATATATATATATGTTTGAGTGAGAAAGAACAAAATTCACGTCAAATATATAAAAAATCTAAATATATTTATTAGCTTGCAAAATTATCCAAAATATTCCTTAAAAAAAATAAAAGTCACAATGCATTGTATTTATTCACTAAAATAAAGTCCATTGCCATACCTTAAAATTATACATGTGACCATGGTTACTTGAAAATGACTCTATAGTTATGTCCTGAAAATAAGAAAGTAATATACTCCTAGGTTTAAAGTAGACTCTATCTCAATTAATAAAATATTTTGCAAATAATCTCAAATTTTGGGCCTCTCAAAATTAACCAATATCTAAAGTTAGTTATTTTAGATGATTAGTGCCAATTGATTTTTATTTTGGATTCTAAATTACCTTTGTGTGAATATCATTATTCACCACTCAAAAATTTCATTTATTGTAGCACCAATAGAATATTTTGGCACTCAATGTGTTAGAATCACATGCCTTATAGTTCAAAGGATCACTTTTCAATTTTAGTTTCATTGCATAATGGTGACCATAGGGTAATATTTTTTTGTATTCACTTCCTTTTAGGTTTACATCTCCATCACATTTATTGATAATAAAAATGTATGACTTAGTAGCCTCTCAATGGTCATGGAGATTGGTTTGCATGGATTTCAAATAACTCTAAAATGGTTACCAGATATACCTCTTCTTTTGAATTTAACTCTAATTGAGACCACTTAGACTTTTTACACATTTTATATTTATCATGATAGCTCTATAGTTACATATGGTAGCTCCAAATTAGAATTTTTCATGGAGTATTGTGTTTATAGATTCAAATTTTATTTTAGTCATGAGAATGTTTCTTAATGATTTTTTCTTAATTTTTCCCCATGGCTCCATTTTCAATTTCATAGTACACAAAGTAATCACGCTAAAAATTTTATAAAATAAATGCAATCCAAAGTTTATTTTTTATGCATATAATATTCTAAAAATGTCTGTGATTAATGGAGATATAAATGTCATATACTAGGTGACTTTTGGGTCATAGAGTTTACAATATGACACATAATTATTCATGCTTTCAAATGACTCGCACAAATACTATGAACCCAAGAATAATAAAATTTCCCCTTATAATATCATTTTTCATTCTCAATGCACATACTTTAGAGTAACATAGAGAGGCCCCTTGAAATTTATTTATTTTCATTTGAATATTTTTATTGTGAGTTTTACATCTTTTCTTTCTTGATAGAAATTAGTGGCCTCTTAATATTGTTTTGGACTCAATTTATTTTTTTGTCAAGTGGTTTAGGTATAATATTCAAATATGTTTTGCTTAGATTTTAAATCTAGATATGCTATGTGTTTTCTTTTAAAATGTTAAAAAAATTACACATAGGAAGATCTTATTAGATTGCTTGACAAGGTGACATCGTACATTCATGGAATTTACTTCAAAATGTCTAATAACACCATGTCACATGGCAAGCCATAATTAGATTGAGCTCATGTGGCATGGGGTTCTACATGATCCATTTAGAAGTATACAAATGAATTATTAATTTAATTTAGTTTAATTTTATATTATTCATGTTCCCACATTTAGTCCACTTATACGTGAAAAATAAATAATCCACAATTATGTAAATCACATAATAAGACTCTAATAAAATTATTGTAAAAATAAGCCATGTGCTGCTTATCTCCAAATAACCATATAGTAATGTAATGGATGGAGTGCATATAGTTCACTATGGCTTTGTTGAATTTTATCTTTATCTTCACTACATTGGATGTGAATTTTCCATGTGGCACTAGCTCATTTCTCACCTAAATTTCAATTCACATAACCCTCTATTTGGTCATTTTGCCTCAATAAAAGTATTTACTCATTACTTTATTAATGCATCCCTTTGAAAAAAAAATAGCTTGATTAAAATAAACTTCAATTTAAACAAATTAAAATGTATTCTCATGGTTAATTTTCACATAGTCAAAAAGTGTGTGGAATCAAACACAAGCCCAAATTCCTATGTCCAAAGCATGCAACACACCTCATAATCTTAAGCCAATATATTACAAAAAATTAAAAGGATCAATTTACTAATGATAGAATTCAAATAATACATGTGGCATCTGAAAATTAGTTTGTGGTTACATGGTAGTATGTCTATATAGTCCACTTTTGTTTTAAGTGCACACTTTTTCATTTATGAATTTATCCTAATTTTTCCTATGAATCCATTCGTAACTGCACAATATATAAATTGATCATATTACCCTTTATAAATACTAAATGCAATCAAAATTTTAATCATTATACATATATTTTAATAATTTTTTTGATCTAGGATGAGACACGTGTAATAATTTGAGTGATACTAGAGTCATGGATAATTGGTTAAAAGCCTCATGGCAGAATGCAATTAGAAAATTCATACATGAAAATATATCATTTTACTTTCAACTAGAAAAACATAAATCATCTTTAATTCTATTTGAAAGGTATGTACACCAATCAAATTCTAACCACTCAGAGTGCATGGGATATAGAAAATAACCTAGAATGGAATATTTGATGCTTTTCCCTACAACACTAATCTGGCTTGAAATAGTTTAATCATGCTAAGGAGAAAAGGATTTGTAACAGCTTCAACTTTAATACCCCTTTTATTACAACTTTGGTTAACTATAAAATTTAAATGAAAAATATTAAGATAATTAGTAATATTGTAAAGCTAATCTATAAAAATTGATGAACCATAACATAAAAAATAGCATACCATCCAATTGCAATCCATAATTGGACTCCAAGTATTTTTTGTGGTCGTTCGATAATGAAACCTTTGTAGAGACCCAGTTCAACTACTTGTGTGTCATCCCCATCAGTTTATGTATGTCATCGGGACTAATCCCAAATATCATATAACATGAGTTAATGGTTTATTTCAATAAATATGAGGCAATGTCAAATCTTGCCAATAGATAGTTTAGCAAGCAAGTATCTTTTTCATATTGGGCCATGTAAGCAATCCCCTAGAAATTACGCTTTTTGACAAAATTTCTATATGTATATTCTTGGTCGAGAAGTTTTAGAATTAGTATGTACATGAGATTTTTGTATTTGATTTTTGGGTCTCTAGATACTGCTACGAATGAGCTCTAGGAGTGGGAAGAAATTTTTGTAGTCCTAGGAGTGGGAAACTTGTTTGGAACTTGAAAATATGCCTAGGTAGGACTCAATAGTGTTATCATCAGAAGTATGTAGTTGTCAAAATATATGGGTTGTAAAGTAAAAAATGAGCTATGAGGGTCCCTTTTATAGGCTTATGGCAAGTATCAAGGTCCAAATAATACAAGTGTTCATGCCACATGTAGATGTAGGTGTCCTTTTGTAGTCATGATACATGTAGATGTAGATAGTCACATGCATATGTAGACAACCACCTACAAATGTAGATACCTGCTTACAAATGCAAACATTCACTACATATGCATATGATAATGTACATATGTATATGCCTAACTACATATGTTGTCAGCCAATTGCATATGCAGATGATCGACAACATATGTAGATGACTGATAACATATGTAGAAAGTCATCTACATATGTAAATGGCAATTTGTATATGCAGACAAATGACTGCGTGCCTAAATATCTACTTTCCTCTTTCCTAGATGTGCACTTGTTAATAGTGCATGAATAATTATCTTGCATCACAGAACTGTCTGACTAGTCATCACTTGCATTATAGACTAGTCATCTACACACATACATGGATTGATTTACCTAGGGCTGAAGCTATTAATGTACATCAATGAAAGACAAATCATAGCCATGTGTTCCAATTTTAAACTCTTCACTAGCCCAATAGTCTAAAAATAAGTAAGGGTGGTCTGAGGTCAAAAAATGGAAAAAAAGAATAAAACCAATATATCAGCCCTCCTGTATGTCCCTCCACTCAAGGGAACCCTGTGATGAAATTTAGAAGACAAGTGAAAAGGGGGTTAGGCCCCCCTATTAAATTTGATGGAAGCTTCATGGATGTTTCCTGGGAAAGTAAGATAGGTTTTTTGGTTGACTTTTGGTGGAAGTTTCATGTGTGTTACTTATTGCCACCCATTCTTTTATCACTAGTAGATGCATTCCATTTGAATGTTAATGTTTCTTCTTTCACTCCTTTATAAAAGTTTTTGGGCCTTTCAAAACCTTCTTAATGTTATCAATTAAAAAAATAGGTTCTCATTTAAACACTAATATGACTTATTTTAATCAATAACATTATATTAAGTGTTGTTTATAACCACCAAGATACAATTATAATTTGTAAAAAAACCTAGAGGCATTATTTTTATTTTGATATTCACCTTTGGTTATTTTAAACAAAATACTAAAATGCACTTTTTATGTTTAATGGCACTTGGATATATAATATATCCATATTCAATCAAAAAATATTAAATTTATATTGGTTCATTTGAATATTATTTTTAATGTTTAGGTGTTCCAAAAATATTCATTAATGTCAAATTGCATGTAATATTGTATGTTTTGCACTATAATTAACTCAGAGTTTGATGTTATACTTATAATGTTTTTGAACAAGTATAGGAGAAATGGAGATAAAAATTTTAGAAAATTGTAGTTTTCTCAATTATGTTAGGGTATTTCTTAATCCAAGTTTGTGAATAGGATGTAACAAGTGAAGTCTCAAAAATTAGACCCAGTGCATGAGTTGCATTTGGTGGAATATATTGGTTTGTAATGTGGCTTAAGACTTGCATCTAAAATTTACCTATCATCAACCTAATGAATCCTCTAATAAAAATCAATAATATTAAATAAAAGGTGGATATTCACAATGATGCTAGACTGATTGAGAATTGGATCATATCTCACTCTATTTTTAAAATATAAAGGTAAAGGGCATAGTAATAAAGATAGCAAGACTACTAATTATTTTTTTATGCTAGGTTAAATAATGATTGAAATTTATAATTAAATAACCATCATCTATATAATCTAGTGTTAAATCTAAATTGAGTAAACAAGGTGCATCAATCTAAGGATTAATTCTTTTGTGACTAAATTTTTTAACAAAACTTTACCATATTACTAACTATAGAGAATGTAAAATCTCATTTACCACTTGATTTTATGAGGGTTCAAATTTAACCAGTGAAAATGTTAAACTAACAGAAGTAAATTTAACTAATTGAAAATGAAACATATAGCTATTAGTTATGAAACTCTAATATAAGAAAACAAAAAAAACATATATGTTTGAGTGAGAAAGAAAAAAATTCATGTCAAACATATAAAAAATGTAAAGATATTCATTAGCTTGAAAAATTATCCAAAATATTCCTTAAAAAAATAAAAGTCACAATGCATTGTATTTATTAACTAAAATAAAGTCCATTGCCATACCTTAAAATTATACATGTGACCATGGTTACTTGAAAATGACTCTATAGTTATGTCCTAAAATAAGAAAGTAATATACTCCTAGGTTTAAAGTAGACTCTATCTCACTTAATAAAATATTTTGCAAATAATCTCAAATTTTGGGCCTCTCAAAATTAACCAATATCTAAAGTTAGTTATTTTAGATGATTAGTGCCAATTGATTTTTATTTTGGATTGTAAATTACCTTTGTGTGAATATCATTATTCACCACTCAATATTGTCATTTAGAATCACATGCCTTATAGTTCAAAGGATCACTTTTCAATTTTAGTTTCATTGCATAATGGTGACCATAGGGTAATATTTTTTTGTATTCACTTCCTTTTAGGTTTACATCTCCATCACATTTATTGATAATAAAAATGTATGACTTGGTAGCCTCTCAATGGTCATGGGGATTGGTTTGCATGGCATTCAAATAACTCTAAAATAATTGCCAGATATACCTCTTCTTTTGAATTTAGCTCTAATTAAGACCACTTAGACTTTTTACACATTTTATATTTATCATGATAGCTCTATAGTTACATATGGTAGTTCCAAATTAGAATTTTTCATGGAGTATTGTGTTTACAGAGTCAAATTTTATTTTAGGCATGATAATGTTTCTTGATGATATTCTCTTAATTTTTCCCCATGGCTCCATTTCCGATTTCATAATACACAAAGCAATCATGCTAAACTTTATATAAAATAAATGCAATCCAAAGTTTATTTTTTATGCATATAATATTTTGAAAATGTCTGTGATCAATGGAGATACACATGTCATATACCGGGTGACTTTTGGGTAATAGATTTTACAATGTGACATATAATTAATCATGCTTTCAAATGACTCACACAAATTCTATGAACCCAAGGATAATAAAATTTACCCTTATAATACAGTTCTTCATTCTCAATGCACATACTTTAGAGTAACATGAGAGGCCCCTTGAAAATTATTCATTTTCATTTGAATATTTTTGTTGTGAGTTTTACATCTTTTCTTTATTGATAGAAATTAGTGGCCTCTTAATATTTTTTTGGACTCAATTTCTTTTTTTGTCAGGTGGTTTAGTTATAATATTCAAATATGCTTTGCTTAGCTTTGAAATCTAGATATGTTATTGTGTTTTCTTTTAAAATGTTAAAGAAATTACACATAGGAAGATCTTATTAGATTGCTTGACAAGATGACATTGTACATTCATGGCCTTTTCTTCAAAATGTCCAATAACACCATGTCACATGGCAAGCCATAATTAGATCAAGCTCATGTGGCATGGGGTTCTACATGATCCATTTAGAAGTATACAAATGAATTATTAATTTAATTTTATTTTATTTTATATTATTCATGTTCCCACATTTAGTCCACTTATATGTGAAAAATAAATAATCCACAATTATGTAAATCACATAATAAGACTCTAATAAAATTATTGTAAAAATAAGCCATGTGCTTATCTCCAAATAACCATATAGTAATGTAATGGATGGAGTGCATATAGTTCACTATGGCTTTGTTGAAGTTTGTCTTATCTTCACTACATTGGATGTGAATTTTCTATGTGGCACTAGCTCATTTCTCACCTAAATTTCAATTCACATAACCCTCTATTTGGTCATTGTTCCTCAATAAATGTATTTACTCATTATTTTATTAATGCATCCCTTTGAAAAAAAATAGCATGATTAAAATAAACTTCAATTTAAACAAATTAAAATGTATTCTCGTGGTTAACTTTCACATAGTCAAAAAGTGTGTGGAATCAAACACAAGCCCAAATTCCTATGTCCAAAGCATGCAACACACCTCATAACCTTAGGCCAATATATTACAAAAAATTAAAAGGATCAATTTACTAATGATAGAATTTAAATATTACATGTGGCATCTAAAAATTAGTTTGTGGTTACATGGTAGTATGTTTATATAGTCCACTTTTGTTTTAAGTGCAGACCTATTAATTTATGAATTTATCCAAATTTTTCCTTGGAATCCATTCATAACTACACAATATAGAAATTGATCATATTACCCTTTATAAATACTAAATGTGATCAAAATTTTAATCATTATACATATATTTTAATAATTTTTTTGATCTAGGATGAGACACGTGTAATAATTTGAGTGATACTAGGGTCATGGATAATTGGTTAAAAGCATCATGGTAGAATCCAATTAGAAAATTCATACATGAAAATATATCATTTTACTTTCAACTAGAAAAACATAAATCATCTTTACTTCTATTTGAAAGGTATGTACACTAATCAAATTCTAACCACTCAGAGTGCAGGGATATAGAAAATAACCTAGAATGGATATTTGATGCTTTTTCCTACAACACTAATCTAGCTTGAAATAGTGCAATCATGCTAAGGAGAAAATGATTTGTAAAAGCTTCAACTTTAAGACCCCTTTTATTACGACTTTGGTTAGCTATAAAATTTAAATGAAAAATATTAAGATAATTAGTAATACTGTAAAACTAAACTATAAAAATTGATGAACCATAACATAAAAAATAACATACCATCCAATTGCAATCCATAATGGGACTCCAAGTATTTTTTTTCATCGTCTGATAATGAGACCTTTGTAGAGACCTAGTTCAACTACTTGTGTGTCATCCCTATCATTTTATGTATGTCATCGGGACTGATCCTAAACATCATATAACATGATTTAATGGTTTATTTCAAAGAAAGATGAGGCAATGTCAAATCTTGCCAATAGATAGTTTTGTAAACAAGTATCTTTTTCATATTGGGGCATGTAAATAATTCCCTAAAAATTACATTTTTTTTCAAAATTTCTATATGTATATTCTTGGTCGAGAAGTTTCAGAATTAGTGTGTACATAATATTTTTGTATTATATTTTTGGGTCTCCAGATACTTCTACGGATGAGCTCTAGGAGTGGGAAGACATTGTTGCGGTCCTGGGAGTGGGAAAATTGTTTGAAACTTGAAAATATGCCTAGGTAGGACTTGAGAGTGTTATCATCAAAAGGATGTAGTTCTCAAAAGATATGGGTTGTAAAGTAAAAAATGAGCTATGAGGGTCCCTTTTATAGGCTTATGACAAGTATCAAGGTCTAAAGAATACAAGTGTTCATGACACATGTAGATGTAGGTGGCCTTCTACAGTTGTGATACATGTAGATGTAGATGGTCACATGCATATGCAGACAACCACCTACAAATGTAGATACCTGCTTACAAATGCAAACATTCACTACATATGCATATGATAATCTACATATGTATATGCCTAACCACATATGTTATCAACCAATTGCATATGCAGATGGCCATTTGCATATGCAAAGACTGACAACATATGTAGATGACTGATAACATATGTAAAAAGTCATATGCATATGCAAATGGCCATTTGTATATGCAAACAACTGACTGTGTGCCTGAATATCTGTTTTCCTCTTGCTTAGATGTGCACTTGTTATTAGTGAATGAATAATCAACTTGCATCACAGAATTGTCTGACTAGTCATCACCTGCATTATAGACGGTCATCTACACACATACATGGATTCACATATGTCCACTATAGAGGCCAATGTCTAGTACCACTAACCAGTTCCACTAAGAGAAATTCACCATTCATCCATCCTTGATTTGCCTTCATAATTATTCACCTTCCAAACTGATTCTCCACCATTTTGAAACTGATTCACTATAATTTTACAAAGGGTTTTTTCCTAGGGGCCCTTAAAAAATCTTGGTTACAAGAGTCACAAGAAGAAGAGGATCCATCTAGTCCTAGTTTAAGGAGATTATAATGGGTGCAAAAAATGTTGAAAGGTATAACCCACATAAATTTCACTATGCAAACCCATTATCAATGACTGATACTGATGAATCCAATATAATAAAGGATTATTTGAGATACACAAAGAATAAGTCTTAGAATGTGGAATCATATGTTTGATTGTTTGTAACATGTTTTTTAATTTTTATGGCCCTCTCTCTCTCTCTTTAAGCCTTCTACCACTCCCACTTTCTCTCAATGCTCTATGCATACAATTTTGACAAAGTCTAAGCTTCTTGGTGAAAATTATGATAAATATAACACTACATTTCTAAACTAGGAATTAAGTTACAAACCTTTTTAAATATCATATTTAAGATATGCCTCTAAATCCTACATAATTACTTTACTAATAAAACTGGATAATTAATAAGACAATATTAATTTATTATACCTGTACTTATGTTGTTTATTGATCTTTATTACCCATACATATTCGAGGGAAACAAAATGGCAAAAGAAAATAGAATTTTCATAATTAGATAGATGAACAAGATGTCAATAAATAAATGTCCAAAAAAATACGAATAAACATTTGGTTTTCACCAATCACATTATTTGGCACCTGCTCCATTCTTTGAAATGGAGCACCTTAACCCCAGCTAACCCCTGAAGTCATCCATCCACAGAATTTGTGGGCTAAGCCCCTGCTCCCGCGCCACGTCGGCACACTAGTCAGGATGTCGAAGTCCACTGTCATCCTGGTAGTCCACACTGAACGCTTTTGATAGTTACACTCACCAGTTTTGGAACACCTATTCCTGTTTCCGCTATCAAAACCACTGGTCACGTTATCATTGCCAGCAGGAGCCAGTCTGCTCTCAGAATTACCACCATTTTTGTTTTAGAAAATGTCCAGGGTTCGATTCTCCTTGCTTTTCACTTCAGGTCGCTTTTAATGAAATATCTGCCAAATATGAGGTCCTATCGATAACAGTACAATGAAGGAAAAAATGCGTCTTCACATTGTAACCGTGTTCTATAAGAATATTGTCATGGTGCGACGTTAGGGAAAATTAAAAAATATTCATTATGATCCCACGAGGGAAGAGAAATATACTTTAGAAAATATACTCAATATATATAAAATCTACCAATTCAATATTTAAAAAAATATACTCATCATTACTTAATAAATTAAATAAAAATATATATTTTTATTTTATTTTAAAAATATTATTTTTTATTTTAAAATTTTGTTATAAAAAAAATCTATTTTGTTATTTAATGTAAAAAATATAATTATATTATCATTTGAAGGATAATATATATATGATCATATGTATAAACATTATGTATAAATAGCTAAAAAAATACTATTATTTTATATGTATATCAAGAAGCAATAACTTTTTTACAAATGAATGGGAATAGGAATGACACTTATTCTTACTTCTTATGATTTTCACATATTAACATATATATTTTCTTTCATTCTATCAAAGTGGATAAAAGAGAATGAAGGGTTGATAAATTAGTCAGATAGATAGTGCACTCTTGAAACCTCACTGAAGTTTAACCCTTGACAATCAATATTGTCAATATCTATTTTTGATTTATTAAGAGTCATTCCTTGTGTATTATGTATGTTTAGATCTCATTCCGTTTTGATAGGCAATTGACAATGATTGCCTCATATAATAGAAGGAATTAAAAAAAGTTTAAGGTTCGTAATATTCTAAATGGGACCATAATATTTGTTGAAGGCAACAATAGTATGCATAGGCATGGAAGGTACATTAAAATCTATGAGGTAGACAATGTCAACTATCTATCCAATGACTCCATTAACTAACCATGATTTCACCCATAGATTGGATGTCAACATAATCTTTTGTCCTTTACCTAGAAGCATAATTAATGTGGATTAATTTAATAGTGTTAATATGGAAGTATATATTGGAAAGGTACCCATACCTTAGATTTATTTTGTGGTATCAATATGGTTATGTATATTAAAAAAATCATATATATGAACAAGCAATGGCCAATAAAATAGTTCAAAATAGTAACTGTTGAGCATCCATGGTAAATGTCAATATCAGATTCTATTATTTTCCTTTAATGGTCTCAGTCCATAATTTTTATGTTGTAGAAAGTTTGGTTTATTTTTTCTTTCCTGTATATTTTACATGAACTATATGACTATTTCAATTGACAAAAGGTAAATTTATAAATCTATTTTTGGAATTGATAAATTGAGGGCTTAGTTTTCATTCCTTAAAAAAGTTCTATTTTTTTGTTTGTTTTCATTTTTATTACATGAATTTAATGACTATTTCCCTTGATGAGGGTAAATTTATCAATATATTGTTAAAATTTATAAATTTCAAGAGCAATATGGATATCAATTAGTATGTTGATTACTCCCTTATTGTCGCCACTATTTCCTTGTATAAAGAGCCGATAATAAAAAAAATTATATAAAAATATATTTCAAAAAGTTTTGGCAATTTTTATTTTAATTTAAGACCCCAATTTATATTAAAACCATTTTTTTTGTGGGGGGGGGCGGGGCGAGGAGGGGGCAATTATTTATGGATTTTTAATCAATTTCAAAGTCCAATTATGTGTATTGTAGATGCCATAAAATATATATCATTGCAAACTATTTTTTTCCCTAGATTTCATACATCTAATGCACTTTTTGAGTTATATATGTTGGTAAATTTGTGTGCACATATATGTCGCTACTGATTTTATTTTCCCTTTAACTAACGTCTCCATATATTTTAATTTTGAAAAATTATTTTGACTATACCATTCATATTTGATATTAGAAATGAGAGTAGTTACGTAGTTTATATCTGTTATGCATATTTTTAATAGAGTAGTGAAGGAATTTCATATTTTAAATAAACACATAATACATGTTTAGTTGGAAAAACTTATGTAAGATTATTGAAGTGACATTTTCATTTATATATTTTAATGCCCATATTTGATACAAGATATGTTGTATATTGTGTTACAATTTAGTTTTGCATGAATAGGATTTTTGTTGGAATATTCGTTACTTAATGGCTTATTTCTATTTATTTCAATGACATTTAATTTTATAATTCATCATTTCTATGTTGCATTATTTCCACCTTGTGGCAGGGATATTTAATATTTCTTTTATCTCTTTTATATTTTTAGTGTCTTTATGTTTGCGTTGAGTGTTAGACACTAGCATCGATGTTTGTGTCATCTTCTCAATAAAATAGTATTTTCTTGTTTACATATCTATTTTAGTCCTTATCAGTTGCTGACCATAGTAAAAATGATCCTTATGTTTTTTATTGCCAACTTACATGCGCCACTAGGTTTATAACTCAAAATTAAAATTATCACTATATATAGAAATATAGGAAATTATATTTGACAAGCAAAAATATTTTAAGTAAACGCATACATTATTTTTCAAAATAAAACCAAACATAGTCCCACAATCACCATTACACACAATCACATAGTACACTATTTAGGGTTGTAATATAAGAAAGTGGATATAGTTCAACAATCACCATTACACACAAAAATGTAGGAGGGATAACTACATGCAAGCATGAGGACCTCCTTTGAGTATTTTTTATGTAAGCATCACTTAGAAACAATTGCAGTTGTTAGGATTAGCTCAACTCCAATGAAAACATTTTTTTATTGAGTTATAATTAGTTGAAATTA
>JARHVA010001333.1:3035000-3192500 GCA_037957365.1 Torreya grandis
TAGTTGAATATTTTTGGACTCATTCATTTTCCTAGATAAAAAATGAATGGGGCCTCAGGTCCCCCTATTATTTCTCCATCCTTCTTGATGAGGACATTATTATAAAATACATCGCTATGAAAAATATATATAGGTGTACTTTATTTTTGTTTTATCTCTACTGACTTTTTTATGCATTGATCATTTCTATTTTATAAACATTAGTTCTACCACAACATGAATTTGATTGCAAGATATGGATCTATAAAATTTAAAGTTACAAATACCACTCAAGTCTAAGATGTGTTTACACATCCAAGTTTGAGATTTATTTAAATCTAGAAATTTATTTTGATCCTTATGTATTACTATATAAAGGGTGGCATGGGATGTATATACCCATACTTAGTACATGTTTTATTGTATGTTATTTTATTGCTTAGTTTTTGATGTATATGCCTTTTAATGGAAGATTGGTCACTTAGTGACACAGTCTTTTGTAGGCCCCTTGGGATTCATATTTGTTTATTATTTATAATTTGTGATTATTTTTTGGCATTTTTTCCACCTTGTGATAGGGATCCCTATTATTTATTTTATCTATTTTATATTCTAGGTGCATGGGCACTTGCATTGAGTTTTGGACACTAGCATCGATGCTACTTATAATGCAAGTGCCATATCTTGTTTTCATTTATATTTCAATCCTTATCACCATGTGATGGTTTTAAAAATTGCCATTATGATTGTTTATTATTGGATTGTGTGCACCACTAGGTTTTTAATTCAAAATTCAAAGGATCAATATATGTACGAACCTAGGACATTATATTTGTCATAAATAAAGTTTCTAATTAAACACATACATTTTTGTTTAAAAGGTTATTAAACTAAACCATACACTATAAATCATGGCATTTTGTTTCTTAAGTATTACTAAATGTAAAAATTTCACTTGCATTGCTTATAGCAAGGGTTGTGATAGGATAAGGAGAATATATTTGCAAAATCACCATTACACACACAAATAGGAGGTAAAATTACATATGAGTCTAAGTCACTCCTTGGATTGCTGTCTATGAAGGTAGTAAATATCAATATCAAGGGTTTCTAGTGTCATCTTGAATCATGTGTTAATCCATTTTTAATAAGTTAGAGGTGATCAAAATTGAATAGTTAGGGTTTTGATTTTTTTTTAAATTATAGAGATCATAATGCAATCAAGGTATATCAACAAAAAGGCAACAAAACCCCCTAAAAGATATAGGTAGTTACATAATTATACAATGGGTGTTTATATAGGATAGTTGTGTTGAGTGATGGATATTAGTGTTGAAGAAAGTGTCCCCAAGCCAACCACAGTGTCCATAAGAAAATACTTGAACAAATGAAATACAGAGTTGGGTAGTGAACCTATGAGGAATTATAATAGGTGTGACATATATAAATAGAATGCCAAATAAAATATGCTCTCTTATGCTTCTAAAATCCCCTGGACTTGCATTTATTGTGATATTTGTTGCACATGAATAATTACATCTACTTACAAATATTGCATGATATGGTATGAATATGAATGTTATTATTAATTCACTCAAAATTGTTTATTCTATAGGCTATTTGGTTAGAATACCAAAATAAACAAAATAATATGTTCATATAGTTTTTTCAATAACTGATTATTTTTATATTTTATTAGTTGTGCACTCATACAATCAATTGGGTATTATGCAACTTAATTATTTATAATTAATATGTTCATCGATGGACCTAGAATCTTGAATGAAGAAATTTTTGAAATAAACCACATTTTTAAATGTTAGTATTAAAAAATTTCCAATTTTGCAGTGCTATTAAGTGTTGTGGTTCAACTTATTGAATTAGTTTTTAATCCAAGTCTTGTTTTGTTATGGATTTTTTCAAAGTGTCTTTTGTGGAACTCAAACTTAGTTGCTATTTTTCTGGTTCCTTTCCTGATATTATGATTTAAGATTTTATTTTATTAGATATGTTTAAATAAAAAGATTTTTTAAAGGCCCACACAACCCTATACATGATCTATTAACATCCAGATATACAATTTAAAATCAAGAAAACCAAACTAGCTACAAGCCAATAACATTAGCTAACAACACACAACAAACCAATTGTAAATCTTTGACTAATGATCATCTAATAAGCATCACCTAAAAAGTTTGGAAAAGTGTGACACATATATGCAACCCCTTCTACTTCCTTACTCTAAATTAAATCCACCTAGGATCCTCACTTACACTCTCATTTATGATAGCATGGCATCATATTATTTAGGTTAGGTGCCTTCTTAGGATATCTTTTTATTTCTTTCATACCATCTAGTCCTCCTTATCCCCTTCTCCCAAATCTAAAATGAAGGTTAAGGAATCTTATAATGAGCTAATGAGATGAAACCCTTCAACCTTTTCTTTAATAATCTTAATAAAGATATAAATTTATAATTTTGGGGATTGGGAAAAATGATTGTTTCTTATGATTTCATTTTTTATTATTGTCTTATTTCCATTCGCAATGGTATTACTATCCTGATTATCTTAATTTATCCATTCATCTATAAAATTAAATAATGTTATTTATAACATATGGTGTATTTCTGACCATATCATTTATTTATATTTAAGTTTTTCAGCTTTCTTACATTTTTCAAGGGATGTATCAAGTTATTATATGGAAAATGTAAGGATATCATTCAACAAAGATCCTTTTTTTAAAATATGCTAATTATAGTTATTGATTTATATATTGTGTCATATATATTTATTTATTTATGTGACTTTGTTTACACTTTTGATTGTCCACCAAAAATTTGACCTGGCATCTAATATGTCTACCCAAAATTTATTAATTTATTTTATGAAAATAACATAGACATACAAACATCAAATTTTGGTAATTAACTATTTTAACTTTATTTTTCAAGATCTAGGATACTAAAGCCTTTGGTTTTAAATGTTGATAACTAAGGACTTTAATGCTTTAGAAAAGCGAGGGCCTAAATATAATATTATTCTTTGGTACTCCCCTTCAAATGACTATAATTAATTTCATGTTCATATAATGAAGGTTAATGCATGCTCTTCTATAATAAAAATAGAGAGTCCTCATGAAATTTGTGATTGAATTGGTATGAAAATTAAATAATTTAGAAAAAAAATAGAGAAAAATATAGAAATGCTATCTTATTTTGTATGTATTTAGTGGTATCTTGTAGTTAAGATACATATGATCCTATGATGTGATTCACCTTGATTACAATATACTTAATTTATATCCAGTCTAAAAATTAAATTTAGTTACAATTTGAATGAATCCTCTTTAAAAACATGGCATGCCTCTATTCAAATAATTTTTCATTTGATTGAATGGATCAAGGATGAATGGCTCAAATAGCTCTATAGGCTCCCTCCCAACTAGGCTTAATTGAAAAATTCTCAATGATTTTAATGGCCCTAATGGTGCTCACCCATATCTGACGCTTTCAAACCTATTTATGCCAATGTTTTCCCCCAAGTAGGGTCTATATATGACACATAGAAAATAAATCGTTCATTTGGTCTTCCTGATGGTGGGAGAAATGGTGTCCTAGGCTCTCTCTACAATCTATATAAACTATTGACTAACTCGCCCATTAGCCTCATTCATTCTAGGAGTAATATCTCTTATCACTTGTCCTCCATGGGTTTGGAGGAAATGGTGATGGAGGATAAATCTATGGACGTGGAGAGACACAATATGAGCTCTTTCGTCAATGTTGTCTCCCACAAGTCAAATTGTCGAGCAAACCCCAAACCCCTTATTCCTTCATCTCCTAACCTATGGTGATTTTTGATGATGATGAATCTAGTTAAGTTCTTAAATTAGAGGACTAATTCTCTACCAGAGGAATCATCCATATATTTATGGATCACTAGATATAAATTCATGATCTCCATGCCTAGATCTTAAAACATTGACAATTCATCCTTTCATGTAGACTTAATATTTATCTTGGTGTAAAAAACTTCTTTATTATTATTATTTTTCATAGTATTAGAGACAAGAAAAAGATTCAAAACTAATCATGGAGCTTGAATCACCACCCCATGGTCTTGAAATAATGGTCCATGAAATTCAATCCCCTCACTAAACCTCTACATGTTAAACCCATATGGGTTTGCCTACCCCATCTAACGATATAGTTTTGGACTGAATCTAGTATAAATGATATTGGCAAATCATTGGATGAGTTTTTAAAAATACACTAGAATACTGACCACTTATCCCTCACTACTTTTTCTAGGATTTTCATGAATATAGATACCTCTAACTTTTTTCCTAAAATAATCACTTTATAAGTAGGATATCACACCTAGTCTCAACCCCTTGACTATGAAGGCTTATTGGTTCCTTTTTGTAGTTAGTTTATCACTATAAATTTGAACAAAAACTACAATCTCCTTAGAAAAAAGGACTCTTCTTAGTGGAAAAACTTCGGTCTTGAAAACCTTATGGTGTCAACTCCATAAAAAGAGTGGATTCCTTCTAATAGTGAGGATTCACCTCTTATTAAAAATATCCTATTATAATTCAAGACCATGAGAGTCCTTCTCACTCTCAATAAGAATTTTTGGATGATTTAATCTCTCTAAGATAGCTTACAAACTCAGTTGGTGCTACCTCTTCTATGGATAACAAATAAATTGACTTACCCAAGGCTAAAACTATCAATGGTACATCAACAAAAGACAAATCATAGCCATGTGTTCCAATTATAAACTCTTCCCCAACCAAACTAGATGAAATTAAGGAATGGTGGTTTGAGGTACAAAAAATGAAAAAATGAAAAAAACCAATGGCTCATCCCTCTTGTATGTCCCTCTACTCATGGGGACCCTAGGCTAAAATTCATAAGACAAGTTAAAAAAGGGTCAATGCCCCTAGGTAGGTTTGGCTGAATCTTGATGGAATTTTCCTAGGAAATTAAGATAGGTTTTATAGCTAAATTTTTGTGGAAGTTTCAAGGATGTTACTTATTGCTACCTATTTTGATGCCATTGGTAGAGGTACCCCATTTGAACGTTAATGTTTCATATTTTGCTCCTTTGTAAAATGCTTTAGGGCCTTTCAAACCTCATTTTAATGTTATCAAATTAAAAAATAGGTTATCATTTAAACACTAATATGACTAATTCTAATTGATAATATTGTATGAAGTGTTTCTTTCAATGACCAAGATACAATTATAATTTGTAACAAATGGAGAGGCATTATTGTTATTTTGATATTCACCTTTGGTTATCAACACCAAAATACTAAAATTCACTTTTTATGTTTCATGGTACTTGGATATATAATATATCTATATTGGGTCAAAAAAATATTAAATTTAATTGGTTCATTCAAATGTTATTTTTAATGTTTAAGTGTTCCAAAAATATTCATTAATGTTGAAATGCATGTAATATTGCATGTTTTGTTTTATAATTAACCATGAGTTTGATGATAAACTTATAAAAAAATTTGAACAAGTGTAGGGGAAAAGGGGATCAATAATTAAGAAAATTTTAGTTTCCTCAATTAATTTAGGGTATGTTTTTATCCATTTTTGTGAATAGGATCCAACAATTGATGGGATAGACCTTCTCATTTTAGGATATCAAAAATTGGACCAAGTTTATGAGTTGCATTTGGTGGAATACATTAGTTTTTAATGTGGCTTAAGACTTGCATATGAAATTTACCTATCACCAACTTAGGAAATCCTCTAAAAAAACAAATAATACTAAACAAAAGGTGGATATTCATAATGATGCTAGACTGGATTAGAATTGGATCATCCTTTTATTTTCTTAAAGGTAAAGGGCATAGTATTAAAGATAATAAGACTACTAATTGTTTTTGAATTCTAGATTAAACAATGATTGAAATTTGTAATGAAATAACCATCATCTATCAAATATAGTGTTAAGTCCAAATTGAATATACAAAGTGCATGAATCTAAGGATTAATTCTTTTATAAATAAATTTAATAACAAAACTTTACCATATTACTAACTATAGAAAATGTAAAATCTCTTTTACCACTTGATTTTATGAGGTTTCTTTTGGTGTATATCTATGTCAAGGATTTAATATAAACAACAGGAATAATATTTTTCAAGTTATTGTGTAGGTCCTAGAAGACCTTAGGGCTGAATTTAGTTTTTTTTGGAATGATTATGTGGCTACCAATTAGTAGTATACAAGAAGAACCTATTATAGGGACAACATAAACTTAGTAGTGACACACTATCTAAAATTTCTTCTTTGTTATGATATAAATTGATTTATAGTTTTCCAATTTATTTACCAAACTTTAAACAAATAGGTGAATATATAAGGTGAGCATTAATCTAAGGTGATTCATGTTAAAAAAATTAAAAGAGGAAGCAAGGTAGAGCATAAAAGAAGGTTTGATTTACAATGACAAAGATGAACAAATTTCCTTATGTTCTTCCTCATAAAAGTGTAAATAAAACTAAAATTCATGATATTTTAGTGTTAGACTCAAAATACCATAAATTCAGTGTTGATTCTGGGGTGAATGAAATGCATATATCTAAAAAGTATGATTTAAAATAGCTACATACAACAAATTACTCTAAACACATTTATTTGAAGAGTAGAAGGAAACAGGCATACATAGACAAATTTTGTTAGCATAATAGAAGGCACAAACTAAGAGAATCCATTGAAAACACTATTATCAGATTAACCATTTGATAGATGAAACCCTCTATCATTTACAAGACTTGAGAAACAAGAAAATATGAAACCAATGAAATATTGAAAAAATTGATGTAATTTCTCTTTCTATTTGCATCAATTAAACAAAATTATGTTCTAAAGTACAATTAATGGAGAAAACCCATGCATATAGGCCTTTTTCATGCCTAAGATAGTTACATTGGTCAAAAAAGAACCAAATACAATACATCTATTGGTGGATAAAGTACCTCATGTCCTAAAACTAAAGAAAATTCCCTATTAAAAAGGGGAATATTTTACAATATATTGAGGGGAATTAAAACATGACATTTATCAAGGGAAATCCTGTCAAATGGCTATCTCATTCCTGACGTGCCAGGATAGGATCCTAATGATGTAGATGATGATGAATGTCTTTGTGTAGTATAAAAATAAAATGAATCCATGTCACTTGAAGAGGGATGGATTCCTAGTGTGGTAGAAGAAGAATAAATTCTAAGAGGGGCCAAGGAGGAGGAAGCTCCTACGATGACCAAGTATGGCCTACTACTTTCCTACTTCTATACTTCTATCTATCCCCTCCATGCCTCAGATAATACCTCATAATCATTATCAATCAACTTCAAATCTATAATATGTTCCTTTAGTAAGTTGAGGGTAAGACCTGACATTGCATTATGCTTGCTCAAGAGAGGTCATATAGCTTCACTGATGACCATTGCATTTTCTATTATTTGATTGACGAATGCTACTAAATCTACCATATCATGCCTAAAGGTCACTCCTCTATCCATGACCTACTTTTTGAAATTGATGATGAAGTTTTAGATCTGGGTTCTAATAGCATCCTTGTTAATGATAGATACATCCCTGTTAGCAAGATGTGTGATTTCAACCACTGTAAGTAGAGTAATAACTCTATCACCCAGTTGGGTGAAAGACTAGCCCAAGGATCTCATGTCATCAATCCAATTGTGCAATTATTTCCTTATTCCAATTATATAAGACTTAGTGATTCTCAAATCCTCCAAGGTGATCAAGCTTGGTTATTCAAATTTCGTCATTCTGATCAACTTGACCAAGTTGATTACCTTGTTATCATACATCCCATATGAACCCTCTACCTTCATAATTCTATTGTAGACTTCATCCCCTTTTGCTTTGTATTGAGATAGAGTATTTAAGGTGTCAAACATAAATTCAAAAACCCATTCCACCATTATGATAGTCTCATCTAGCAATGTGTCTTTGTGTTTTTATTCTAGATCAGTTGCTATATGCTACATTCCTTCTACTAATTATGTAGCTACATCACCATATGCTTTTAGATCTAAGAGGGGGTATTCTTCAAATGATTTTTATTATATATGCTTATATCTTTTCTTCTTGGTCAATTAAAAATAGGGTTTCCTTAGAATCATACACAATTATCTGATCTAGATGAGTGACCTTCCTCTAGGTTAGCCTCTATATTTCTCTAACCTTTTTGTCAAAATACAATGAGACCTATAGGGGGTCTACAATAACCAAATACTTATTATGTATTGTATCTAAGTGCATCTATTTTATCTAGGATTTATCTAAAATATCCCCTAAAGCTAAGTATATGTAGGCAATGGCTGAGTTGGTGTCAATCCTTGGAAGGCAAATGTCTTGTAAGTAATTGTGGAGCTGACTAGGATAAATACAAAATTGGGGGATGAGGTGGGAAGTTCTACTTTTACACATGATGAAGAACTAGTGATATTAGGATCCTTTGATTGAAACAAAGGGACTTGGAGAATGAAAATAGTAGGTCTTTTCTTTTTCAATTGAGAACCAAGCCTAGGCATAGGCCTAGTCATAATTGGGGGAGATTAACCATCATAGATAATTTTAAAGTTGAAGACATGACAAAAGGTTTAGCAGTGGGCAAGGTGACATTTAGGGCCTAATCACAAGTCTATTGAGGAGACTTTAGGGCAAGAGGTTTAGGTGATCTAGTGTTGTGGGTTCATTAAATATGCTCATGGACTAGTTATTTAAAAATAAAGGAGTCAAATAAAGACATCCCTGACCTATTATGCCTAGTTCATTTTTGACAAGAAGCAAGGGAGGAAATCTTGGTGTGGAAGTTGTTGGTGTTATTACGTAAACTAAGTTAAAATTTGGTCCTAAAGATGGGGTGTTGGATGTTAATATTGAAATAAAATCATGTTCATTATGTCTTTCAATCTCAACTTCTCCATTTTCCAAAGTAGGAGACAATGCTTGTAATATCCTCCATCTAACCTAAAGGTCAATTGGCCTTTCCTCTTCAGCAATAACAAAATGAACTATGATTGTAGATGTTCCTACCTGAGAATATTTAGGCTTCAAAACATCATAGAAACCTGCATCTTTCAACCTTCCCTTAACCTATGGGATATTGGCATTCTTCAATCTATGATTCACCTCATGGTCATTAGTTGCATTGATGTAGGACCTATCCTTGTCTTCTATTTCATGATGGTGGTTGATGTTTGGGGTTGACTTGTGATTTATGCAATGTTTTAATGTTATAGATTTAGGTCCCATTGCCTATTGGTATCTCTTTCCAAGTCAAAGTTTAGCCTTTACTTAGTAGTATCAATGATAGAGTTATAGTTTTCTATTATGAAATAGCCAATGTTGTACATTTGAGGGTAGACCAATCCTCTCTTTTTGTTCTTGCATAGTCCATCCACCCTTATGAGTAATTGAAAGGCAATTTATTTTATAGCTAGCTTGTTTATCACTATGATAGGAAACTTGAGGGGGGTTGTCTCAATTATAACTATACTCACCACTATACAATCTAGATAGTACCAGTAAGATCTCAAGGTGATCAAGGTTACTCTAATTTCCTTTGATAGTTTGGGCATAGGCCTCTCATGGATTGTCCTATACATAATAGGATATAAATGTTCAATAATTTCCCTCATCTCCTATTTTTTCTTGTACACTTTGACATTCAAAAAGGTGTGACACACAATCCATTTCAGTTTGGGGTTCCAATTGGTGAACTAAGGGAATTGCATAGATGGCATCCACTAGGTAGGACATAATGTAGAAATGATGCCCCTAGTTGGACATGACCCTTATGATATGTATATCCAAGTTATAGGATATAATTTCTCCTAGAGTGGGAGTCTTTGTAGCATCTGTTATCATAGATAGAAGTAGAACACAATTCTCATCTCCATAGCCTATGTCTTCAACCCCATATAGTTGATTCATCATAGCCATTCCCATTTGCACTCCCTTCCTAAATTGGGTGAAAGGGACTTGGATAATTTTGGATTTGCATACAAATTTCCCCTTTGTCTTAGCCTAATCTCTCAAAACTTCCTTGATGTTATATGTTCAAATCCATCTAGTCATAGTTTCCTGATTGTATATAATATTTAGTTTAGGTAGATCATAGTAAGCCTAAAAGGCTAGCCTAACGATGAAAGTGATGTCTTGACCTAGATTCAAATACTTAATCATATTATTAATGCACTTAGACTAAAGAAACACGTGCTAGACTAAGTCTATGTATGGAAGTACCTCTAGACTAGATACATCCTTATGAAAGCCTATAGTTTTGAGCACCAGAATGTTTGATTTGTCCTTTATATCATTAGAGCCTCCTTCGTCATCATTATATTGGTCCACAGTCTTCTCTACAAGCTACAACAAATTTTTATAGTGTTTATCTTCAATGGCCAATGTAATAAAATTGAAATTGGTGTCTTAGAAGATGATATTTTTTCCATGTGAGTAGATGAATAGAACTTTCTCATGCTTGTTGGTTCTATATGATTCAGCTTCAGCCATAGTTCTAAATTTGGAGATTGATGATCTTGAAGACTATTTTTATGGTGAATTAATGCATGGAAGTTCTTATAAAACTTATATAATACATCAAATATCTTAGCAAATAATAATTATGTGAACCTATTGCTTTGATGGTGAAGGAATGCATAGATGGTATACATTAAACTTCAAATTTGAAATTTGAACTGTATTATATGAGTCATAAATGGAAAATATATTTGACTCACTTTGATTTAAATCTTAGGTGGCTCTTCAATTTTATTCTAACAACTTTGAAATTCTATTTTGAGAAGTCAACCAATCATTTCCCTCACCTTATCCACATGGCTTATTATCATAGGCTTGAATTTTATAATGAAGTGACTTGGATTTATAACCACCGAAACAAGCCCCTTTATTATTTAATTGGCACCTACAATAAGCACTTTACGAGTAATTTTGCACTACTTAGGTGATGTACTTGACATGTACTCAATACTTGGCACCTTTTCATGTACTTTAACCTTCTATTTTGAATAGTAAACTATCTGAGTGGATTGTACGATACTATGCTAAGTGTCTAATTTTGATTGAATCTCCTTCCTCTAATTTTGTATTATTCAACCTCTTTCATCCTTTGTCTAATGTGGCTTTGAAACCTTTACTAGTTTTCCAAGTGGCAATCTCTTGCTAACTCATGTTTTCATAGGGCTTTGTTGTATGAAACTTCTAATGGACCCGCCTGTCATGATACTATACCAAGTGTCACTTTTTTATTTGATCACATAGTCACTACATTTCAAGCTAAGTCATTTCTTTGTAAGTCTTTCAGTTTCAATGAATTATCACCCAATATCTTTGCAATTTAATATAATATAATCCAAAGGGGCATGAATTATTCATGTTGGCATTTTTTTCTCATGGGCTTTATCCCATAACAAGACCAAGTTTGAGATACAAAATGTTTTGATTTTATCCCTTTTGTCAAACCACCTTTTGGCTATATCCTAGTGTTTGATAAAATTATTGAGGGCTTCATCTCTAGTATCTTTCATTTAGATGATATTAATATTCTCAACCGAATTCTTTCATCATTATCCATATATTCATCCATGAACTCAAAAGTAGGCAAATGCAATGTGATGGGAAATATTGGTTACTACCCATATAATAGTAAGAATAGGGATTCCTTCAGAGCCTATTTATAACTAGTTAAATCTACCTAGAGAGCATATTTTAATAATGAATTTCATTCCCTTGGCCTTTTATCTACTAACTTCTTTATTACATTCATCAGGTTCTTGTTTACCGATTTTGCCAAGCCTTTCCTTATGGGTAATAGTTCAAGGAAAACTTGAAAACAATATTTTCATCATAGGCACACTCTATGAATTTTTTAGATTGTAAATCCAAACCATTATCACATACTAGAGATAAAGGGGTCCCAAATATGGTTATAATATTGTCTTTTAGGAATTTGATGACATCAGTTGCACTATAATTTATATTAGCAATTACTTTAGTCCACCTGATGTAATAGTTAGTGGTTATTAGCATGAATTTGTGTCTTATTGAAGAGTTGGTATTGATGACTCCAATGAATTCCAACCCCACTGGGTAAATGGCCTTGTTTTAATCACTAGTTGCAAAGGTATGGCTACCATTACTTATCTGATGTTAGACACTGAATAATGATGACATTCTTGAACATGAGCATGTGCATCCTTAAATATTATAGTCCATTAATAACCTACTCTAATTATTTTTGGGTAGTGGTTATACCCCAAGGATGTCCACTTCCCAATTTCTCATGAAAGTTGTTGAATATGTCTACAAATTCCTTTTTGGAGACACATCTTAAATATATTCCTTCATAGAATTTTTCTATAGATCACTCCTCTTTTAATCATGAAGTGTGAACTTTTGAGCCTGAGTGATCTTATATGTTCCCTTTTCAACTCTAGGGGCAAGTTTCATTCAATAGGTAGTAGACAATGTCCTTGTTCTAATCTTCACTCGAGACCTCGTCTTCTTATACCTACAAAACATAAATATGAGGATCGATCTAAATAATTAAATGAATTAGACCTTGGACCCATACCATCTTGGTTGACTTAATCTCTATGTTATATTCGTGGATATTGGTCATCCACTTCCCTCATCTTTCTCTTAACTCATTCTATCTAATCATAAGCTTAACAATAAGGTTAGGTACAATGATGTGAGTTTTTTTAGAAGGATTTAATGTCTAAACTTTTTAATGGACCTTACCAAGGCATACACTTGTATAAGAGAGGATATCTCAATTTTACATCCTTTAGGGTTTTACTCATGAAGGTTATAGGGTGTTCTTTGTCATCTAGTTTCTACCTTAGGACAACAACATTAATATAGGTGCCTGTGTTATGGATTCTTTGATGTCTTGGAAATATTTCTTAGCCTCAAATTTCCAATAAATCTTTATGTCCTTTTTCAACATGGCATTTAGGGGTTTGATAATTTTGGCAAAACCTAAAATGAATTTACGTATGAAGTTATATTTCTTGAAAAATAATTTTAACTCTTTTCTAACATTAGGAAATCAACCTTAAAAATAACATTAATTCTATCAGGGTCAATAGCCATACTATCCTTCATGATTATGTGTCCCAATAGCTTACCTTATGTTACACAAAATATACTTTTCTTGGGATTCAAAGAGATACAAAATGTCCTACATTTTTCCAAAACTTGTTGCAGGTGCATTATGTGAATTTTCATGTTCTTAGATAATATAATTAAGTAATCCATATAAATAATAATTCACTTAAAAAGTATTGCTTGGAATACCTAATTCATGGCATGTTGAAAGGTATCCATGGCATTAATGAGTCTAAAAGGCACCCTCTTGTATGCGAACGTTCCCCACTGGGTCATGAAGGCAGTGTTCATCATGTATTATTTGTTGACCAACACTTGGTTGTAGCTAGAGGATCCATCTAAGAAATACTTCATCTAAGAGGAACTAACTGTTTGAATTACCTCATCCAAAAAGGGC
The DNA here is from genome assembly GCA_037957365.1 of Torreya grandis. Lineage (NCBI taxonomy): Eukaryota > Viridiplantae > Streptophyta > Pinopsida > Cupressales > Taxaceae > Torreya > Torreya grandis. The sequence goes on from JARHVA010001333.1 coordinate 3,048,578, forward strand.
AATGCATAGCTATCCTTTTCTGAAGATCTATTAATGTATTAAAAGTTTATGTAGATTCTAATTTTAACATTCTTATTTCTAAATAGAACCAAGTTAACCACCCATGTGGAGTGTATAATTAGGAAGACAATTATTATATCTAGTAAGTTCTTTACTTCCTTATAGATTAAAGTCTATAGAATAAGGTTTATGGGTGTATGTCTTTTCCTGAAAGGTTTGCATCCTTCATTTAGAGGGATCATGTGAGTTATGACCTAGGTTTTGAATACTTTGAGATCTTCATAAGACCATGCAAGGATGTCCTCAATGGACAATATTTCAGTGGCTTAGATCAATTTTTCCTTGGTACAATCCAACCCAATGCTGATGTTTTGGGGATTTCTTGATGAACCTAGATTAATTTGCTTGTAATCCTTGCCTCTTACTTTGGGCACTTTTATGTCACTTGTTGACTTGTATTGATTGAATATCTTTTATAAAGAGACCATGACCTTAGGAATTCTATTATTCTTAAGTTTTATTATTCCATCTTCATTAGTTTTGACATTCTTTGCAAACTTCTCTTCCCATTCATCAATTATATGTGACTCAAAGACTCTAGAACTAGTTGTTTCATAGAGTTTTATCTTATATATTAGGAAAGAAAGAAGAAAAAAACTAGATAGATGTATGGTATAAAAACCTATTTGATTGTCTATGTGTGTGTGTGTGTTGATGAGATGATTGTGAAGAACTCCTCAGATTGGTAGGATGACCTACATATAAGACAACACTAAATCAATTGTTGGTTAGACAAATAGCTGGGTGGATTACCTAACACTAGCTAGATTCTAGAATCAGTAGCTTCCTCGAGGGTTGTCAATCCACATGTTTTAAATAATTAAGTTTTTAAAATAAAAGTTAAAATACTTGCATCAATAATTAGAAGGTACTGAAATGTAATACAATAAATGCTTGATAAAATAATAGGTAAAAAGCCTAATTATGGCAATAAACAAGTCAATACTAATGCTAAATAGCTTAGGTGTGGTTCAAAAAATAGGTTAGGGATCTGTGAACTAGCCAAGGGAAATAAAGTTGGATTTGGTTGAGGGTAGGTGGGAAAAAATAGATTGATCTTATTTTGTGCCACAGTGATCATTGGTGGTTGAGGTGAACATTAGCAGTTAGGGTAACCATCAGTGGTTGGGATAGATCATCGATGGTTAGGATGACCATCAGTGGTTACTATGTGTTAGGTCTAGGTAATAAAAGGTTGATTGATGAGGTTATAGAATTGGATTATAAGATATTATCTTGGAATGGGCTGATTTTGAAATATAAACAAAGTAGTTGATTGATTAAAAATAAATATTTAACTTATGGATGGTTGATCTGGTGAACGGTTGGGTCAGTTGGCTCATTAACAGAGTCTAACATTATTTTGATAGAGTAATGGTACTTGACTATCAACTTATGGGAGATAAAAATTTGACTCTTTATGGTGAAGGATAGATCATTGGATCACTAGAAGAATGAACTATAAAGAAACTCTGGATGCAAAATCTCTTGATAATTATGGATCTTTTTTACCTCCTACTCCTCTTTTCTTATAGGCAAAAAGAAGAGGTGGAAGTGTAGGTTCAAAATATTCTCATTTTAACTCATGAATGCATTCACTTTTACATGAATTAGATGAGATAATTATAATTAAGGAAGAGTGATGCCGTAGTTAAGTTGGTTCAGATAGTAGAACCTGACCATTGACAATCAGGGTGACCATCGATGGTTAAGGTGACCATCAACGATTAAGGGTCAAAGGTAAGGTTGGTTAAAAGGAGGGTTTATCTAGTAGGTCAAGTTGACTTAGGTTAGGCTTTCTTGGGTTTGTTTTTCAATTTATAGGTCAATTTTGGGCCCAAGGGGGTCCTAAGGTGGTTCAAGGGAGTTACATCACTCAAAACCATTATGTCTAGATTTTTGGTGTCTACTTTTGGGTAAGTACACAGAGTTGAGGGATAATTATATGGATATTTACCACAATATGATCACATTAATTAATAATATGATAATTTTATTTAATTAACATGATCACATTACTTAAGGCTAGGCTTAGGATTTTTGAGCCATAACATGATCGCATTATTTAATAAGGTGATTGTGTTAATATAAATAATGTGATCACATTATATTGAATAGTAATGTGATCATGTTAATAATGCAATTGAATTCCATATGTTTAAAAAGAGAAAAGAAACTTGAATGTAAAATGTAGTCATTTTGCATTCACATTTCTTGCTTATAGCATGTTCCATGATCACATTTTGTATAAACTAGGACCAGGAAGTGCCAAAATTCACCTCATAGGCCTGCTAATCAATGAAGCTACTATGTAGGAGAGGTAAGTCATCAAAATCTCTTCTATTTAACCCTAATTTTTAATAATTTTCATTATTTATAACCCATGTTTTTAATTATGATTTATTTTTTTCTAACACCCCATCATGTTAACCCTCCCAAGCCTCCATAAAACCCTATGTTGCTCCTCCTCCTAACCCTCCACAAAACCCTATAGTTCCTCATATCCCTCCACCTAACCCTTTAACAGTTCCCCAAAACCCCCTATCAATCATAATTTTTTGATTAACAATATTGTTAGAAACAAACTTTAAATTGAAGACCTAATTGACTGAATGAGAGATCCCAATTCAATCGACCCCCACCATATCTAGCTAGTTGATTCCCTATAAACCTTATTAGGATAAATTGACTTGATAATGAGTCAAATTGATTTATGGACCTCATATAGAGATAATTTTAAGGGCTATTATGCTAAAAATTTGTTATCCCTTCCGGTTAATAATTTGGAAATTTCAAAAGTTGACATTTGTGCCCTATTTCTCAACCTAGCCACCAATTACCCTTTTTTCTTAACATCCAAATGTTTTCCTATCCATCATTATGCATATAACTTAATCATGGCCAATTTTTTGGATTGATGGTGGGTGGTATTTGAATATCCACCATGTAATAACCATGAGGTCCCTTTATATGTTTTGAGGAAACTCTATTATGAGTTTTTCCTCAATCAGATTCCTAATTATTTTGATTTTAGTGATTTTTAGGGCTGAGGAAAATGCCCTACATAGGATAAAAAAGGCACACATCATGCACCTAATCAACCTACATGGATTAATATCAAAAATCCTCTTAATCATGAGATTACCTCTATGTTCATCAAGTCATGGAGATAGACACTCTTCATGTTCTTAGCTCACTCACTGATACACTCATTTAGCATACGAGTAGGCTTTCATAGAGTGATGTTATAGATATGCCATATGATACTTGACCCTGACCCCACCCTTGCATTTCATGTGGAGATATGTACATGGGACCTTCTGATGATGATGGTGTTGGTGGTTCAGATGACTTAGATCATATGCTTATGACTGATGAGTTTTTGGCATGCACATTTGACATAAAATCATTAGTCACCACATAGATTTTGATATATTATATATTAATGTCATACTAAATTTAAGTTATGTTTAGAATTTTAATTTCTAAGCTAAAAATTAATTTACATAAAAATTTAATGTAATATATATGTAATTTTTTATGTTTTATGATGTAATGGTTCCTTCATCATCATAGTTAGTATTTAAAACATTAAATGTATCATAGCCATTATTCACACATTTAGATCTAGTTGTTGGGACATCCACAACTGCATCCGCCTCTATTAGGATGACACCATTTACATATACATAGGTAGAAATTATTTACATATATGTTTTTCTCTTTGCATTTGTTATGATTACAGTTGTTTACATATACATGTTGATGAGTGATGTGGGATATAATTTCTCTACTTTTATGCCTCTTGATTATACTTTCTTTGGGTAACTTCATGTTATTCCAAGTATAATTCCTAATTGGACCTCATCTTAGCATTATCCTCCTATCTTGTTGGTTCCTCTCTAACAAGTGTATGCTCATCCTTGTTTCCCCCTCAACTTCATTTCCTTACCCTCTATCCTATGCTTGTTTCTACATCTAAGTATCTACATATTATGGTGGTGGTTGTACTTAATTTTGACATCCTACCATAATTGTAACTTAGACACAGGATATTTTTCTAAATGTACTCTAGTTAGTACTACCTCAATTTTTCTTGTGATGGTAGTAGAGTGTCCACCTCATTCACAAACTATCCTAAAATACCCTAATATACCAGAGATACCAAATATATCATTATCAGTGTGTCCACCACTCATATAAAGTCTCTCAATGGTGGCATACCTATCTAACTAGAATCCCTGATGGGCCCCACAATCCCAATATCTAACCCTCACTAGTAAGGGTTCATGTGCTCATACACCTATCCCATGATGAGTGTAGGGGTCATGTTCTCATACACTAAGATATTACACCCAATTAACAACTTTACCTCTATAATAATCCTCTGTCAAGGCCACAACCCTAACTTTAGTCGACAAGCCTAGTATCCTAATCACAACCTTAAACTATTTTACATGACACATCCTAGTTGGTGAGTCTAGGTCACTTGCAAAGGAATCTACTTGATGGGACAACAATACCCACCTACACAATCTAGAGTATATCTATTATATATAGTGTGGCCAAATCATTAGTCATTAATTTCTCTATAATCCTAGGAAGTGAATCATACTTTGTCACTCTACTCCATCAAATTTAGGCCCACTTTTTTAAAACAAAATTTTAAATATCCCTAAATACTCTAAGTTAATCTTGAAAAGTCATCCAAAAAGAACTAGTTACGAGGGTCCATACCTAAGTCAAACCCCTATTTTTAGATAAGTAATAAATTAATAACCAATATAGTCCAACATTTAATTTAACATAAATTAAATATCTGGGCCCAAATATATTTATACTTATCAATTTGAAAAAAATAAATTAGTATATTATATATTCCCTTTCACAATTTTAATCCTTTAATTTTGGTTTTGGTATAAGGCTACTAGTATAACACTTCAATAAATGGCTTGTAGTTTCATATCTAAGTGTGTTTTCACATGCATGCTTATCTTCTTCTTTCCTATAATGTGTCATTGTATTCATGTACTTATATAGATAGATATTTTATATGTACAAGTACTTATATTTATTTTTTTGGTTTCCATATATAAGATTTGATGTACTTTATATAAAACTAAATGCTTGACCTTGTTTACATGAATAGTTGATGGTTGGTACTAACACTCCTCCCTCTCTATGAACTAAGACAAACATATGGATTGTTTTTGTAATTTCATTTTCATAGGAACTGAAAAAGGTATATATTTATTCTTGTAATTTTGAATTGTAAAAATAGACTTGTTTTAATAATTTTAGTACATGTGTACTTGGGGCAAATATAACTTATGTTTATGTATTGTGTATGCAAGGTTATCTTATGACAACTAATAGTCCTAGTTATATGGTGATTGGGGAAACTTCTCATGTTCCTCCCATATTTTAGATGCCTATTCAGACAGTTGAGCCTACCATTGACTTGATTCAGTGTGAAAAATAGATTGTGTAGGATCATGAACTTACAATAAGTGCACATGTTTAAATGATTTTTTATTATAGTTTAAAATTAATTTCTTAATAATTATTTAAACATGTATTTTATGTTAATTTTTTAATAATTCTTGTCTTTGAACAGGCTCATCTGCAAGCTAACTATGAACATAAGACCCATGGTCAGACCTTAGAGCAATCCAAGGAATTAGAGGGGTCTCCATCTACTAGTAGGGCATCCCAGGGAGAGTCTTCTTCGAGGAACACAAAGAGAGGGAGGCTATTTGATGAATAGGATGCCTTACACACATGATATGTAATTTTTCATATGCCTATATGAAAATTGGTGCATTTTATCATTACATATGCATATGTGACATTTAGCCAACATTAGATACTATGTTGGTAGATGTAATTTTTTGTATGGCTATCACGGCTCAATCTATGTATTATTGACATTGAACATGTATGTGCCTATATTGTATGCCTATCATGACTTTATCTATATAATTTATATTTATTTTTTATTTCATTGTGTATTATTGTATAGTGTTGTTTTGATCTTCCAATTTATTATCTATATTAGATCGCATATTTAATGTTGGACGAACACACCAATGAGGATTAAAATTTTATTCTTTTTAATGTTATAAATATCATATCAAGTACATATTTTTTAAATTTCATTATGTGTAATGGAAATGACTAATGATACTCTTATCACTTAGGCTTAATGGCCTACTTCTCTTTGTACCTACTTCTTGTATGTGCTTTTGATGCAGATCTTTCTCAACAACTTGCAAGTGTTCAGCATCTTGATCAAAGGGATTTTTATCTAATCTTGTGTATTCACATATCTACTACCTCATGACTCCTTATCCGACTCATACAACATAATTCCAACTTTTTAACCCATAATTTTTATCTTTTCTCATATTTCTCTCTTTAGCCTTTGTCTTGGCTTGTAGCCCTATTTTAGGGAAGACCTCATGTTTTGTTCCATACACAGAATCTTCAAGGAAAAACAATTATGTTTTTGACAACTTTTTTTCATGTCATTACTTCACACAAAATCTTGGGTTAGGTTCCTTTATAAAATCTTGTACCTCTAAGCTTATTTGACATTTTAATTAGCCCTTGAAATGCACAAAGCTCCATAGTTTGACCATTATGGAGATAGTTTTACCAAACCAAAACTATATTTTACCACATTTTTTTCCAATCATACTTTTTAATCAATTTTATTCCTCAACTCTTCACCTAGGTTCAACTTTCTTCTTTAGCCTCTTTCTCACTAGGATTCTTAGGCTAGTTAACTACCTATACGGTAGTACAATATGGAATATAGAAGGTACAAGTATGAAATAAATTTATTCACCATTAGACCATAATACATACTATATTATAAATTTTCATTAATTTTGAAGGGTTGAATATCTTCCTATGGTTAAAACCCTAAAAGTTAGGGTGTGTAGTAACTATATAGGTCGAGACTAAAAATAATTGCATATAATGTCCAATTAAGACTTTCAAGATGATTTAATGATTATATTAGGTCTTTATAACATTATTAAAACTTTTTTATTTAATGATAAATTTCTCACAACCCTCAAGGAATTTAAAAATAAGAAATCTCAATCATTCAACACTATATTTTGTATGTTAGAAATAGGGGTATGTAAGGCCTCTAGGTTTTTCAACATAAAAGGAATTTATAACCTAAAATAAGTTTATCACCACTCCATATAATATATAATTAAATACTTAATACTCATACTCTTCAAAATCTACCTCAAATGGAATGTGAGGTTAAAAAACCAAAACTGACTATTAACCCAAAATAGGGTATAGTCAGGGTTTTTTTTGTTCTAGAGGTCAATAGGTCAATAGGTTAGTAGGTCAATTTATAAATGCCACCTAATAGGTCAATAGGTTAAATTTTTCAAAGTTGTAAAAATTATCAAAGTTCTCAAAGTTGTCAAAGTTGTCAAAATTGTCAATGTTGTCAAAATTTTCAAAGTTGTCAAAGTTATCAAATTTTTCAATAGGTAAATATTTCAATAAATCAATTACTCATTAAGTTTCTAGGTCTCTAGTTTAAGTTGTCAAAGTTGTAAAAATTTTCAAAGTTTTAAAATTTATCAAAATTGTCAAAGTTGTCAAAGTTGTCAATAGATCAATTACTCATTAAGTTTCTAAGTCTCTAATTTAAGTTGTCAAAGTTGTCAAAGTTCAAATTATGATTGGATAACTTTAGTTATGATGATTCCTAGGTGAAAAATGACACCACAAACATGTTTTATGGGGTGGATAACATCTAGGACCAAGTTTTTTCCCTCCCTTTAGGCTTGATTGATAAACCCACCACCCATTCTAGCCTCAAGAACACCCTTCTCAATACAAGAAAAATGCAATTTTTTAGCCTAAAGTCAAACATACATAAAATGAAAATTGTAAGTAATTTCCATGAATCATAAGATTCTTCATGTACCACCTTAATCCCTCTAATCACTACCTAGATAACTCAGGTGGAATCTTAGAGATCAATCCATTAGATAATTTATACTAATGGGTCAAAAAATGCAAGTTTTTATCAGTAAACAAGCAACTTCTCGATCTCCAATTGGAATTTATACCTTTTAGACCTCCACCTATAAATATATCACTTTTATCATGTCTATATATACAAATTAAATTTTATTATGTGGCCATGACGTTTGAATCCACCCATAAGTGCATTTTCACTACTGTTCTAAAGAGCAAAAACACTGACAATAAATGTTATCAGAGTTCAATTTGTGGTCTCATAACTTTGGTTCTAATGCTTTGTGGGTGAGAAATAACATTTAAAACACATTCAATAGGGTGTATAACCTCTAATACAATGTTCTTGACCTCCCTTCAGGCTTGATAGATAAACCCACCACCCACTTCAACCTTAAGAACACCCTTTCCAATACAAGAAAAATGTAATATTTTAGCCTAAATTCAAACATGCATAAAAAAATATAAATCATTTATATGAATCATTAGATACCTAAATTAGAAACTGAAACCCTCTAATCTCACCTTGGATTACTTAGGTGGAAGCTTTGAGATCAATCCATTAGACAACTTGCAGTGACGGGTCCAAAAATACAAGTTTTTGTCAATGAACAAGCAGCTTCTATAACTCTAATTGGCATTTCTACCTCTGAGACCTCTACCTATAAATATATTACTTTAATCACATCTAGATATACAAATTACATGTTATTGTGCTACCATGACTTTTGAATCCACTTGAAAGTGCATTTTCACTACCGTTCTAGAGAACAAAAACATTGACAATAAATGTTGTTAAAGTTCAAGTTATGGTTTCAAAACTCTAGTTATGCTGATTTATGGGTGAAAAATGACACCAATAACACATCTAGGGGTGGATAAATTCTAATACTAGGTTATTAGTCTCCTTTCAAGCCTGATCGACAAACCCACCACCCATTCTAGCCTCAAGAACACCCTTCCCAATACAAGAAAAATACAATTTTTTAGCCTAAGTTCAAACATGCATACAAAAATATATAAATCATTTTCATGAATTTTAGATAAATCACGTACCACCTTAATCCCTCTAACCTCACCCTAGAGTACTCAGGTGGAAGCTTCAATATCAATCCATTAGACAAGTTGTTGTGATTGGTCCAAAAATGCAAGTCTTTGTTAGTGAACAAGCAACTTCTTGAGCTCCAAATGGAATTTCTACCTCTGAGACCTCAACCTAAAAACATATTACTTTAATCACTTCAAGATATATAAGTTACATGTTATTATGCTACCACAATGTTCAAATCTACTTGAAAGTATATTTTCACTACTTTTCCAAAGAGCAAAAATATTGACAATAAATGTTATCAGAGTTCAAGTTATGGTTATAAAACTTTAGTTCCAATACTTCATGGGTGAAAATTGATGTCAAAAACACATCCAGAGGGGTATATAACCTTTATGACTAGGTTCTTGGCATCTCATCAGGCCCAATCGACAAACCCACCACCCATTCTGACCTCAAGAACACCTTTCCCAATACAAGAAAAAGCAATTTTTTAGCCTAAGTTCAAACACGCATAAAATAAAAATTGTAAGTCATTTCCATGAACTGTCAGATCCCTCACATACCCAATTAATTCTTATAATTACACCCTAAAGCAAAAATTCATAAAACCTAATCTTCTCTTAGCTTCAAGAATATATAATTCTTTACCAACAATGCTAACCACATGAAGGTGGAAGCTTATCTGGCACCACTAACCTACAAAAGATTATTAGTAAGTAATTAAAAATGAAATTTATATATGTACTACCTAGAAAATAAAAAATATTTGGTAAAATGGATTACATCTACATTTGAAAAGTCAACATACCTCAATATTTCAATCCAATGAACCACTAAGATCTGCTCTAACCTTGATAGTATCAAGAATAGCTTCATGATCTGACTCCTAAACTTTCCATTGTTTCTTATTTAATGGCCTCCCATGATATTTTTTTAATTGAATATTCATTTTAAGAATCAAATTTGAATAATGTAGTATCTTCATGTGTTTTTCAAACTCTTTAAATAACCAGTGATCTAAAAAAATTATAAGATATCATCGAAACCAAGTTCTAATGACTACTACTAACCCAGTGCGGTAGTCAATGTTTTCTCCATCTATAACTGGGGAATTAAATTTTGTATTTCTCTCTACACACTGACACAAGAAGTAATTAGTGCCTTCTTCATTATCTTTATCTACAATAACTATAAAAACATGCCCTGTACATCACAAAAAATCATTTTTAGTGAGAATATGATGTATAAATAATGAGAATAAATTATACATAATGAAAAATAGTCTACTTGGCTGCACTAAATCAAATACATGGTTAAATTCATCTAATGATGTCATATTTATAAGTTGTAATGCTATTGGAACTTGATATGTGTTGATTAGAATTAGAGGTTTGGAAATCCAATCATCCACCCACTCTTGTGACTCACACTCATTCCAAATAGAGTCCACACATGCAAAATTGAAACATGCCAAGTGTCTCATATGAATAGTCTAAGAAATTTAATTTGAGATACAAAATGAGTGGAGGTCACTTGAACCTATTAGAGTCATAAAATCCTCATACTTTACCAATTATTCTTCCTCCATTAACCAAAAATGTCTATGAATAGTATAATTTAGCTGATTACCATAACATATGTTCTCATTACACCATTCAACCACATTTTTTACATCTGTTAAATGAACACCCTCTTCAAATTTCAACTCCTCCCTTGAAATATCTCTTTTTACACATGCTCCAACATCATTATGTTCCCCTTTTCCATAGTCAGCCTCGATGAGACTCTAAATGTGTTATACACCTATGGCAACATGCATCCTTCTCAACTAATAAAACATATGTGTATTTTTGAATTGTGATGTGCACTTGTCTAACCAAATGTAATGTTGATTGAAAGTAATGTTCCTTTGACTTAACTATTCATAGAACTTCTAAAAATAACCTTTCACATAATTTGAAAAATGTGATCTATCATCATTGATATTAAAATGGTAATCCCTTAATATTTTTTGTTTTTGCTCTGTAATATTAGGTGCATGCACGAATGCTATATGTATGAATATCACAACTTGTGATGAGTTGTAATACTATGATTGAACTTCCATTTGGGGTTTAAATGTGTAAATATCTAAAAAATCAACTACTTAAACAATGGAACTAAGTGGAAATAGATCCTTGCATATCTTTAAATTTTCATCCAACCATCTAGCCCTGTCTGTGTGCCTTACACAATCATAAACAATCTTCTCCTTAAATTTGACCAAAAATTATGAAATAGGTATCTTTCTTGTAACAAGATCACACCTTTTATATTATTTTCCAATTTTTTTTATAAGTCACTGATTTATATTTTCCTAAACCAACTAATTCCTATCTAATTGTACTTATAATCTCCTCATGGATACATTTTTTTTAAATTTGGAAATCCACCACAAATTCTATAATTTCCATTTAAACATGATTTGTTTCTAAATAATTGGCCATCCAATACTTTTAAGAATATAGTTGGAATAAATTCCCTAGATGATTTTGGTGGAAATTCAATGTCACACTCCTATAAAATGTTAGTATGCAAATTATAATGAATATAATGAAAAACATCATAGTGCATTGAAAATTCAACATATTGCCTACAAAAACAAGTGGTGGGTGTGTGATTTATTTTAACATAAAAAGGTTTTTCCATCTCAAAATATCTTTGATAAATAGAAATTTGTGGATGTTTTTCTAAAAATTTAGAGTACAATTGTATTTAAGTCATATCTAATAAATATTTCAGATGTGATTCATAGTTATGAGAACCAACTTCTCTTTTCACAACATCTCTTACATTAGGTGAAATTCTTGTATTGTCTTTCCAAAATTAAGTAACTCTTTTAGAGTATGGGATAGAGCCTTATCCTTTCTAGAAGTCTACCATAGAATGCCTAGAGCTCATTTATATTAGGTTCATTAATTCTTTTTCATATTTCAATTGATTTCCTTATTGTTTTTCTATTTATATTAAGTGTCTAGCTTGTTTTTGAAACCATTCATTTTTTCACTGTTATGTCACTTACTGCACAAGTTGTAAGTATACGTTAGGTAACATTACAATCTTTGGTGCATGATTTTGGGCCTACAATATGATATGAATCATGTAGATTTTCAATAATTTCATCATTTTCATCATCCATGTTAGATGTTCTTAGTCATAATGTGTACATTATTGGTCTCATCTTAATCAATTTTATCAATGAAACAAATAATTGACATCTTTGACTATCATACTACAAATTATCAAAGAAAATATCACAAATTTATTGAGCCAATATTCTTGAATAATGATCAGACATTTTTTTATGCATTGGTTTTAAAATATTTTCATCAACTTTAATTAAGTACTTATCTTTTCTACGCACAATTCTTAGAGGTATTGCTAATGGTGGAATTTGTTGAGAGGGTTTTTCAAAACTGTTATTACTTTCATTGTTTAGAGGTGGGATGCCATTAAATTATTTAATGTTAATTTACTCATTATATGTTTCCATGAAATTTTTTTGATGGTTAATTTCATCATTATTTATATCCATCAAATTTTATTCATTTATGGGGGTTGAAGCATCATACATAGACTCATCATCAACAAAATCAAAAACTTGGAACTTTGAATGTGAACTTCCAACAGTAACTAATTCATTATTCATTTTATTATGCTCAATTTAAACATTATTGAATTGATTATAGTCAATTTCATCATTTCTTAATTCATTATCATCAATTGGATCATTATCTATGGTATTTGGTTCATCAATATTAGGGTTTATGCCTTGTTTACCATGAAATTTTTGAATTAGTATCTTGTGTTTCTCTTTGAAATATTCTAATTCCTCTGGTGTATTGTTCTTCAGAAACTTCTTTTTCCTCTTTGAACATGATTTAGAACCCATAAAAAGGGACAATTGACAACTTTTCAAAGGTGGGGTCAAGTACATAGATCTCACAAAAGTATGTAGAGAATGTTTATGGGGATAGAAGTCTCAATTTGGTCTAAAAATAGTCATTAATAAGTGATCTTATCACTAAAATAATAATATGGTGATCATGTTATATATCGCAATCACATTACTAAATAATGTGATCATGTTATTCTTTCCACAAGGTCCCAGCACACCCAACCCATTGAGGAGCTGATAACAACAATAGTGCAATCATGTTATTAAATAACATGATCATGTTGTGTTTTCCATAATTTCCTAGCACACCCAACCCATTGGAAAGTTGATATTAAAAATAACATGATTAGATTATTGTCCATACAAGCTATGGGATTGGCAATTGGTAATGAAGAGCAAGGGTTGCCTATGTTAAAAACAATTCAATCACATTATTAAATAACATGATCATGTTATACTTGATGTAAAAAAGGGATTAGGGATTGAGTATTATGGAAAATTAATGCATAGGGTTTATGGATTAGGGATTAGGGATTAAATTTTATTTTTTAAGAATTAGTGATTACAATTAAGGTCTAAAGTGAAGGTGCATGGCTATGGGTACCTTTCCTAATACTTGGAGAAAGAAACTCTAAGCACATTGAAGCCCCAAAAAATAATAATAAGTTTTTAATAATAAGATGTGATTTTGGGTTGCCATTATACCTGAATGTCATCATGTAAATTGAGTGAATTAGTCAAATGGGGTAATCAGTCATGTGATTTAGGCTAAACTGAGCCTTATGAATTTAATTCTTAGTCTATAAATGATGTTAATTTGGGTTAAAATGTTTGTTTCAAGGTTTAAAGAGTTTATATTTGTGTTTTAGAGTTTAGGGATTAATAAATTTAAGGATAAGGGCTTAGGATACATAGGTTTTAGGGTACATTTATACAATCATGTAGGCAATTAGGGAAATTTTGGGAGCCTTGAACCTATATCTTTGATTACAAAGTGTGAATTTGGGATTAATTATCACCCACATCATCATAGATTGAGCCTATGGAGTCAATTATGGTAATGAGGGATGCAATTTTAACCAAGTTCATCCCCATGAACCTAATTATTACTATATATATATATATATATAAAGGATGTTAATTAGGGATAAATTAATTGGTTTAGGGATTATTATATAATTTAAAGGGTTTGGGGTTTAAGTATTATGGCTTAGGGTTTAATGTAAATGGTACAGGGTTTGGAGTTAAAGTTAAATGGTGTAGGGTAACTTAAGGTTTAACATATGAGATATAGGCTCTAATCACTAAGGTAATTGAAGGAAATTTGAGTTGTTTGTGACACTTATTTATGACTTGTTTAAATTCATATTTGCATTTTTGATAAAAGTAGGGTCAATTATGCCATATAAATGTTATACAATAAATTGAGCCATAAATTTGGTTTAGGGGATCAATATTGCCTGAATCACATAGGGAATTATATAAATTGACTAATTAGATCAATTAATGATAGAAGATCAATCTTTTGATTTTGCCCCAAATCATATCTTGTTATTAAAGATCCTCAAATTTGCCTCAAATACCTCCTCAATTAAAATAATTAATTGCCTCCTCAAATTTGTGACTATAAAATGTATTTTTGGGTTGTCATTATACCATGAATGTCATGTCACACATGTAAATTGAGTGACTTAGTCAAATGGGTCAATCAGTCATAGTCCAAACTGAGCCCTGTGAACTTAATTATTAGCCTAAATGATGTTAATTTGGGCTAAAATGATTAGTTCAAGGTTTAAATAGTTTAAATTTATAGTAAATAGAGCTTAGGGATTAGGGCTTAGGGTATAATTTTTAGGGTATATAAGGTATAATTGTGATGGTGATTAGGAAAAATTTGAGCTCCTTTAACATAGATATGTGATTAAAGAATGTGGATTTGGGATCAATTATCCCCCACATCATCACAGATTGAGCCTACAAAATCAATTTTGGTAATGATTGATGTAATTTTAACCAAGTTCATCCATATGAACCTATTTCTTACTATATATAAAGGATGTTAATTGGGGCTAAATTGATCCCAAGGGCCTACTGAGCATTAATGTAAGGAATTTTATCCATATGATATCAATTGGAGATCCAAGTGCTCACCATATTAAAAAATAAATATTTTTTCAGTTTGATATGCAATTCAGTCCAAAGGAGCTTGTGCAAGGAATTACATTGATAGATAATGAAAATTGGGGCTTACGTGGCCCTAATTAAATACCATATTAAACCAGTTGAGTATTTAGTTCTGAATGATACATAATTATGGCCAGTCGAGGCTTGCCCAAGGAATCGTGTCAACATAATTTTAATTAGGGCCCTAGTTGCACACCTTATTCAAATAATTGAGTGTTATCATGAATCTAATATGAAATCATGACAAATTGAACCCTCTTTAAGGAGTTAAAAATCCATCTTTAATAACAATAAATATTATGATTTTGCACCAAATTCAGCTAAAAAAAGTAATGGTTCAATATGATCTATGAAATTTAGTCCAAACTTTAGCCTTATGTAAGAAATTTCATCCTTCTACTATCAACATTGGGATTTGTTGGTCCCAAAAACATAAGATATTGAATCAACCAAGTATTTAGTTTAATTGAATATGCAATTATGGCCAACCAAGGCTCATGCAAGTAATTGAATACATCTATTGTCAATTACAACTTTGTTGGCCCTGATTCTAAACTATATCTAACTAATCATGGATTTGGTAAATTATCTTACATGTACATAATTGGGGCCAACTGAGCCCCATGAAAGTAATTTTGTCCATATAATGTTCTATTTGGGTTCCATTAGCCCTGATTTCACACCGTATTAAAGCAATTGAGTCTTTGGGTTCAATATGATATGCAATTAGGGCCACTCAATCCCCAAGCAAATAATTACATCCATCTAATGTCATTTAGGGCTTTAATTACACCATGTTACATTAAATGATATTTTTTTCAATACTATACACAATTGAGGACAACTAAGTCCTATGTAATTAATTGCTTCCACCTAGAATATCAATTGAGGCATTTCTCACCCCATGCAACAAATTATGTCCATGTAATTTATCTATTATGAATATATTTCCCTAATTACACATCATATTTAACCAATCAATTATTTCCTTTAGTATAATCTTTACAATTAAGATTAATTGGTCCCAATACAAGGAATTCTTTCAATATAATGTCATGTCAATCAAGGATTTGATAACACATGACATATTAGAAAACAATCTTAAGACTACTAGGCCTAATGGCTCCTATTCAAGTTTTAGGATGTTTAGAATATATAATGCGATCACATTATTAATGTGATCATGTTATATAATAACATTATCATGTTAATAACACAATTAATAAATGATTATGTTATTAATGAGATTGTGATATTTGAATTAAAATTCAATTCATGTGCCTTTTGGCTTGAGAATGGCTTGGATTCCTGAACCAAAGGCGTGGACTGTCAATGTACGATTGAGTATTAAAAGTTATGAAAATAAACAACAAATTTCAACTTTGATTTCCAAATATACTAAGCATTTCAATTCAAAAACCTGATACCATTACGATGAGCATGCTCTCCTCTTTCCAAAAATATGATTATTATATTTTTTGGACTAATTTAAGGTTTCAAACTATATTTTTTTCTAACAATGCCCTTTTTAGGCCACTACATGCCACAAACATACATGTTCATGTAAATTGTGTTTCATTGATCTAAGTGAAAAACAATTTATATGGTAACTTAGTACACTTAATTATACACACATTCAAAAAAAAAATTCTATTTATTTTAGGTAATTAGGCCTAACTCACAGATGACTATCCATTTCTTTGACAATTTTTAGAATCTAGTTACTTGCAAAATTCATAAAAAAAATTATTCATTGAAAAAATAGAAAAAAATATAGGTGATGTGCTACAAGATTTTATCTAAATTTTCCCCAAGGTGTTTCAAATAATATTAAATACTTCTCAAAAAATGGTGCATGTCACGACCATCGATCTACTATGTTTTCTATAAAAAAACCCAGACTTCCTCTTCAAATTTTAGATGTTTGACTTAGTTATACTTAACCATTTAAAAAAAATATATAGTGTTTTGGAAACTAGACTCAAAATTCTACATTTCATGTTTTTACACCATCTTCAAATTTGGATTGTAGATATCTTTAATTATCTATAGAAGTTCAAATTTATAAAATTTCATAAAAATCATCTCCATGGGTAGGCCATTTTTTCCCCCCAGCTTTGTGCACTTACCCATTTGCCCCTTTTTGTTATGCAGTTTGCATCAATAAGATGCAAAGAAAAAATGGTTGTGGGTGGAAATTTTGGTTGCCTTGAGTATGAGAGGAGGTGTTCCCCCTCAAACTGGGAATGATGAGGTAAAATAGAATTAGGTATGTGTTTTATGAGTGGTTAAGGTGGTGACGAAGGTTGACATCACTAGGTGGGAATTAAAGTGTAAATACATGCACAAAGTGTGACAAAGGTACAATATCCAAGATCATGTATTGAATAGGTTTCCATAGTTGGTAAAAATAAAGATTGGTGTTAGAAGGATAAGTGACAAGTGTATCATGTGACCGAATTTAGGCATAGAAAATATGTGCACTCATAAATGCAAGTCTCCTAGGTAAGGTCTATGTTTTTATGGGTATCCAAGGTAGGAAGTTCTCCTAGAAAAGACAAATTAGTTTGGTGAAGTCATGGGTATCCAAGGTAGGAAGTGCTCTCAAAAAGACACAAGTTGGTCAGGTGTGTGCAAGGCAACACAATTTTAAAAATTATTCAACATGGTAATTTTTATCAGTGTGGTCAAAAGGACCAGGCAAGGTCATCACAAAGAGTGTGATAATCAGGCTAAAAATGAACACTAACAAGGTGATGTGGTCAGTGGTATGGTCAATAGAGAAGATAATCTCCATGGGTGGGTGCTTGATGTGGACTCACCTAGCTAGGCATGTGATGAGATGTCTTTTATTTATTTATGGTTATGATGATGATGTTCATGATAAAATTTAATGAGTATGTTTCCTCATTTAGACTTAGACATGTGTTAAAAATGGTTTATTTATTTATTTATTTAGTCATGGATGCTATGATTTTGATATGATGATGGATATGCTAATGATGTATGTTTTTATTATGATATGATAATGATGTAATGATGTTGTGATTATGATTATGTTCATTTTTTTTAAGGTAAAACACATAAAGTAGGTTGAATAACAATACTAGATGTGAGAAAGAGAAGATAATCAAGAGACAATCATCTAAGTGAATATATAAAAAATTTATGAGAGGATGAGAAGAGGTAATGATGTTTCTACTTTGGTAAGGACTAATACAAACTAAATTTGGATTGGCTTAAGGAACATAAGCCCTTTGAATGTTTTGCATTAGCATTTATTCATTGGTAAAAAGGTGTCTTGATCACATAATGTCAAGTAAGCTCAAAAATCCCTTGTTTATAGTATATAAAGGCGATATGGATGAAAATGGAACCTTCTTGTGAGGATATCATGCCTCTTCTATAGGTTACCAAAGAGTTAGTATAAATAAGTCTATGTCATATAAAGTGTATACTGATTGATACAGGAAGTCTATTTATGAGACCCAATTTTGGATTTCAAAATTATTTTGATTATGAGAGCTGATTGCAACTTTAAAAATTATTTTGCTTTTGTTGATGTTTGATGATGGGTCTTTTGCTTAATTTTTTGTTGATGTGGGGGTTGGGGAAGCTAATCAATGGGAGAACCTTCCAAAAAATTGCTTGCTTTGACAAATGCATTACTCAACCATCCTTCAAGGGACTAGTTTGAGTTTGTGTGCTTTGCTTAATGCTTTTGATAACTATCCTTTAAGGGAGTAGTCTATCTTATTTTGATCAATTTTGAATATGTTTTCAGTAGTTGTCCTTCAAGGGATCAGTTTGTAAATGCTAGGAATGACCCAAGATTGTTTTTGGTTATGATTTTGCTTTTGCTTGTTTTATTTTTACTTGACATATACTTGGTTATATAATCTTAAAGGGTTCACATTTATGAAGGAAAAACTAAAATAACAAGAAGGTTGATTGGATGTAAAGAGGTTTAGGTGAAAACAATCATGGGAACCCATCTTATAAAAGGGGCATAAATTATAATGAGAATCATGCCATGGGTAGAGCCATGGTACCCCTTTTTCAAGATTAAGATATGATTGTGACAGATAATCACATGATTTAGTTTCAATTAGTTGCCCCTAAAATAGGGAGATGAATGTGGTTTGAAAGCAAGGGATGAGCTTAAGTGATATAGAAGGTGAGTTTGATAAATTTTAATAAAATAAAGGACATAGATGCAAATCATTGAGGCACTTAGGTTATGGGTTACCCTCAAAAGAGGATAATTGGTAATCCCTGATCCATACTTATTGGTTATGATATAAGGTCCAATCTAATTGAAATCAAATTTACCTTGCTTGTTTTTTTCCATATTAGTGACATGTTGATTTTCCTTTAAGATGAGGTCTTCAATGTTGAATTATCACACTCTAAAGTGTTTATCATAGGTACGCTTGATTCACTCTTGGTAGACATGAAGATGGGTGAGAGTGGCTAAATAATTCTCATCAAGTAGCTCAAGATGGGATAAATGTTCTTGATAGTAATCTTCTTTAGAGATGAGATCTTACAAGGATATGTGAAAAGAATGGATTTAGAAATTCAAGAGGAAACATAACCTCTACTCCAAACATAAGATAAAATGGGGTAACACCCATAGGGGTTCAAATGCTAGTTTAATATGCCCATAAGGTGAAAGGGATATGTAAATGCTAATCTTGACCAGAGGCATTGACCATTTTGGTGAGCATGTGTTTGAGGTTTTATTAGATGCCTCAGCTTGTTCATTTACTTATCAATGATAGGGTGATGATAAAGTGATCTTGATTCCAAAGGACCCATAAAGACCTTAGACTTGCTTATTCTTAAAATATTTACCATTATCGATGATGATCTTGTGAGGAACACTGAAGTGGTACATGATGTTATGGTTGATAAAGTCAATGATTTTATTAGCCTTGGTTAAAATAAAAGGGTTAGCCTCTACCCACTTGGTGAAATATTTAATGGTAGTGATGATAGATTGATGTCACTATGAAGAATGAGGGTTGATTTCACCAATAAGATCTAGACTTCATTATGAAAAGGGCCAAAAATCCTTGGTTACCTGAAGACTATGGCTGGGTACATGATGTAAATTGGCATGTTGCTAGCATTTAACAAACTCTTTCACATAATCACAATAATCTTGGTTAAGGTTAGGCTATTAGTAGCCAAGGTGAAGGATACGTTTAGCGATAGTTAAAAAACTAAAATGTCCTCATAAATCCCATCATTTGTTACTCTAATAGCATGACAGGATTCATAACTGCATAGGCAATGAAAGAGAAGACCATCAAAGCCAAGTTTACAAAGGATTCTTCTTAGTATGGTATAAAGGAAATTAATCTAAATAAATACTCTTTGAGCATTCTTGGAAATATTAGAGGGAATGATGGAAAGGTTAAGACAGTCAAAGGTGTGTTGATATCAAAGGTCGGGTTAGGTTTTCTCCACATTGAATATGGTAGGAGAGTATAATTTGATAAAAGAAGTTTCATTAAGGAGATGGAAAATGACTAAGTCTAGAATCCAAGGGTTCAGATGGGATCTAGGAAGCAAGGGAAGTCATTGTGTTAGCAAACTTGTTTGTAGATTGTAGGGTGGTCTGGATAAGATAGTGTTCAAATGACATCAAAAGTATAATAACTAATTTTTTGTGCTATTAGAGGACATCATTCTTATACTGATATATGTCTTTGATTTGATTGACCACAAGTTGGGAGTCACCAAAGATATTAATTATTTTGACTCCCAAGGCTAAGGTAGTTTGGATTCCTATCACTAGGGCTTCATACTCAGCCATGTTGTTGGTGTATTCAAAATTGAGTTTAAAAGACAAAGGAAGGGGTTCACAATCAAGGGAATAAGTATGATACCAATTCCCCCACCATATTGACATTTTGATCTATCAAATAACATAATGACTTGGTAGGTGAAATCTGCTTGAGAAAGGGTCGGAATGGACTCATTGAGAAACTCAAGGGGAGGAAGTTGGTTGTTTGATAAAGGTGCTTTATCCAATTGGTCGATAATAACTTACCCTTTGATTGACTTTGATATAGGAACACAATGTCAAACTTAGCTAAAATCATGAGACACTTAGTTATTCATTAGTTTTGGTATGGATTAGAGTGCACGTACTTGAGTGGGTTAGTTTTGGTTATGAAAAAGGTTTTGTGGTTAAGAAGGTAATGATGAAGCTTGGTGGATATGAAGACCAGGGAGAGGTAAAGATTCTTGATATAAGTGTATCTAGTATCATACTCTATAAAAATTCAACTTATATATTAATTGGCTTGCTCCTTTTGCTTATCATCATAATGTGCAAGCATTGCCCCTAGAGAATGGTCAGTATTAGAAATATATAGGTAAAAAGGTTGGTCATCTTTTGGAGGAATGAGAATAGGTGGAGAGAGAAGGTACTTTTTGAGGGAATCAAAGGCCTTTTGGTAGTCCAAGATCCACTTAAAAGATATATACTTTGTGAGAAAGTGATGGAAAGGTTGGTATCAATCAGATAGTTGAGAGATAAAGTGGCAGATAGATTGATGCTTCCCCTATAGGCTATGGAGTTGCTTAAGGTTGATAGGAGGAGGCATATCCAAAATGGATTTGACCTTGGTGGGATAAAATTTTATTCCATAATAAAGATAATGAAACCAAGAACTTTTCTTGATAAGGCCCTAAAAATACATTTCTTAGGGTTTAGGTAGATGTGGTAATGGATAAGTCACTTAAAGATAATTTTAATAATAGCTAAATGATCTTTTCAAAGTTTAGATTTCCTAAGGTCATCCACATAGTCCTCTAGTATCTTGTGAATGAGGTCATGAAATATATAGGTATTACATGTTGGTAGGTTACATTAGCATTATTTAGACCAAAGGGCATGACTTGATAGCAAAAATTCCCCCAAAGGGTGATAAATGTAGTTTTGTGTTAATCTTCAGGAGTAATCAAGATCTAATTATAGCTCAAGAACCCATCCATAAGAGATAGCATCTCATGGCTAGCTATGAGATCAACAAGTTGGTCAATGCTTAGTAAAGGAATGTCATCCTTTGGTAAATCTAGGCTAAGGTCTCAAAAATATACATAAATTTGAATTCCCCATGTAGTTGTGGTGATAGGAACTACATTGGAGACCCATTGAGAATAGTCAATAGGTTGGATGAAGTTGATGGAAAGGAGACACTGAAGCTCTTCTTTGACAAGGAGAGTGATGTGAGAGTGTATCCAATGAAGCTTTTATCAAATGTTTTTAACATCACTAATGGTGATGAATTTATGGGTAGCAATGGTAGGGTCAATTCTAGTCATGCCATCATATGACCAAGTAAATGCTATGTTGTGATCTTAGAGGAAGGTAGAGAAGTCTTGATTCTCTATGGAATCTAGAGATCATCTAATTTTGATAATATGTGAGTTATCTTAAGTGCCTAAGTTGACATCTACTATAGATTCATCTAACATGGTTGAAGTCTTAAGAGGGAAAGATTTATGGATAGAATGATCTTCTGCATTGAGGTAGGTGAGAATAGAATCATCATCCTGACATTGAATGGTGTTAATGTTAGGAGAGTAATCTTCTACTAGTTTAGGATGAGTTAGAGGAATGGTCACAGTTACCCCATTATTTTTATAAGTCAAGGGTCTGAGGCTAATCATGTTGATGAAAAAAATTAGGTGGGATGATGTCATCATCCTCACACTCTAGTGGAAAAGAGGTTGGTGAGGAAGGGATGTCTTCCTCGATAATGGTAATGGTAGGTGGTTTGGTTTTATTCTTATTGGGTAGAATGAAACTGAGGCCAAGTTTCTCATGAGGCTTTGTGGTCTTAATTAAAATCAACTCATGTGGGCCATGCTCATATTGTCCTAAGACAAATCCTTTCCAAGCACACTTGTGGAGGTATGTCTTGGAAAATTTTGGTTTGTCCAAATAGGAGAAACTAGAGGTGAATGGTCAAGGTGAAGAGGATGTGGTAGAAGTGTCTAGAGGTTTGTCAACTCCCCCATGTATGAAATGGGTTTGATAGGATGAAGGTCCAAGGGGAATAATGGCTATGATATTAGGGTTATATCTAGGTTGGTTTTTAAGTTGCCCATACTCCTGGGGAGTAGGGAAAGTATCCAAGGTCAAGAGGTAATACTCCTTAAGTGAGAGATGTTATAATTTTAATTCAAAGGGGTCTATGTGGGGATTTTATTTGAGGTAATTAATGAGCTAATAGATGCCTCATTAGAAGAAGAAGAAATGACTTCATCTTTTGTGGTTGAGGGTTTGTCATTGGTTGATGAGGGTGTGCTATATGGAGGTATCAAGATGTCATTGGGTTGATAGGTCATGTTGCATGATGATAATGGGCTTGGGTCATCTTTTATAGTGACAACCTAACCTTCATGCTCAAATTTGATGCAATGATGAAGGGTAGATGGTACACAATCCATGGAATGGATCCAAGATCATCCCAAGAAAAACATTATATTAGAATTTCCCTTCCACTACATAAAATATTTTTGGGAGTGTGCAAGATCATAAATGGATATGAAGGAAAATAGTTCCCAAAGTAGTGGCCATGATGTTATTGAAATATCAAAGGATGGCTGAGTTTTTAGACATGATGTTGTTTGGTAGCTTAAGTTGATCATAGGCATGGGAGGAGATGTTGTTAATACAAGATCCTCCATTAATCATAACCCATTTGATGTGGGTTTGGTTGATGTATAAAGTGATGAAAAGAGGGGGATCAAGATCATCAAGATGAATAGAAGGTATCTCTGAATCCTTAAAGGTGACAAGGCTAGAGAGTTGGAGAGCCCAACAAATTTTGATATAGGTTGAGGGTCTTTTGGTTGGGCTTCTATTGATTGTAAATCCTTGATCATTACTTTGTAATGATGAGGTGAGGTAGAAATTAATTTGTATAGGCTAATATTTGTTTGCATTTGGTGAAGTTGTTTGAGGACCACTCTTCTGATCAATTCAGAGCGGTTAGATTAAGACGTGCCCAAGATGGATACCTTGGGTTTGGTTGAGAGGTAGAAGATGGATATGTCCATGGAATGGACACTTTTCCTTCCCCTTATCCTCATGTTGTGATCATGTGACCACATAGATAGTATAGATTAAGGGAAGAGATGGGATAGGAGATTAGTTTGGTTCTCCATCACTCTGAAGTGAGACTGGGGGAGTAGGTAGGCATTGGGCATTGGTTATTTTCTAAATTAGTAGTGGTCTCAATGGGAGTTCATCTGATAATAGATCATCCTCATCATAGATTTAGTGGATTATGGTTTGGAGAGCTTTGCATTTTCTTGTGTCATGTCTAGGTGTCCTATGATAGGACCAAACTTAGCGGTCATTATACCAAACCAATTTTGGACCAAGAGGATCAAATGGTCTGATAGGAGGTAAGGTCAAGAAAGAGCTTGAAATAATCTTTGGAAGATAGGTAAATAATACTCATCCAAAGGTGGAGAGGGTCTAAAGGCTTTAGTTTTGGTGGTTAAGTTGGAATCCATTTTAGAAGCATGTTTGGTGATAGAAGGTTTGGGTAAGGCAATGCTCTTGGTTGATGGCTTTGGTTTAGATAAAGATGTTGATAAGTTGGAGGTAAAAGTTTTAAAGGTATCTATCTTGGTTATTAATAGCTTGGTAATTATGGGTGTGTCAGAAAGCGAGAGCGATGGTGTAACCAAATGTGGTGACTAAGTTTTGGTTGAGACAGTTGGACTCCTAATCAAAGTAGAGGGATGAGACCCCAAAATGGGGGGCAAGGTTGAGGGGGGTATAATTTTATCCTTCTAACCTCTTTATGGTTTTGCCTCCTTGTTTGATTTGGTTTGGTGCTTGGTTAATGGTTTTGGTGAGGCTAGCTCCACTTTCAAAGATAGATGATTAACGCTCTACATAGAGAAGATGCCAAGGTTCTTGGTTGGTTTGATTGAAGTGATAGAAGATGAATTGGTTATTTGAGATTTGGTTACATTGGATGGTTTAGAGATGGTTGGGTTCTTAGAGGTTTTGATTGGTTTATTTCATATGATAGTGGGTTGGATAATAGAAGTGACAAGTTGGTATCTCAAAGATGTGGTTAGATTTTCTTATTTGGTGATATAAGGGAGCCCCAATTGCTATCAAAAGGTAGCTCAATCCATGTTAGGTTTGGAGATAAATTCAATATCTGAACTAGTCTAGAGAATAGTTTATAGACTGGTCTTATTCCCTAGGTAGTGGACTCGAAAGATAAACCCATAGGTAAAAAAAGGGGAGTGGTGACCTCATCCTTTGCCTTAATCAAAGGCTAAAAGGTTTGGATGGGTGATTCCTCCATGGGAGGTGTAGATATGGTAGTTTCTTCCTCAAGAATGATGTCTAAAGGAGGAGTGTTTTGTTCGATAGTTGAGGGAGAAGGTGAAGTGGTGAGGGTTGGCTCCTCTAGTATGTTAGTTGAAGGGGAGCTTGATGACTCCAAAGCTTCAATAAGTGAAGCTAGGGAAAAAGGTAATTCCTTAGTTCGGGTCTCCAAAGGGAGAGGAGGTAACTCCACTACCTTAATAAGTGGAAAGTGTGAAGAATAGGTTGATTGGGTGGTAGGTTCCTCAGCAATGAGCATGTCAAGAACCATGTTGACTATATGGGTGTCATGAGAAGACTTCACTTTATTGCTCTAATTTTTATAAGGTGCATGATTGGAAAAAGGTTTCCTAAACATATGAAAGGCTTGGTTTAGAGGTGTATTTGGGTTATCTAGCACAATTTTCCCCTTGTCAATGAGGGTTTGGACTATGTTTTTGAAGGTATTACACTTACTAACATCATGCCCAACTACTCGATGGAAAGTATATAGACCATTCTCATTATACCAATTAGGTGCAAGATGAGAAGAATAAAATTATTGAGGGGGATTGATGACAAGAAGCTATATGATTGTGGATTTTAGCAACTTCTCCAAGACTAAAGTGTAAGACTCTCCTAGTGGAGTGAATTTCTTCTAGGTGTTTCATTTTTGGTTCCTCATGTTTTGTTTGGAGGAGTTAGAAGAATTTGGTTGAATTAATGATGGTGGAGTGGTTTTAAGAATGACCGCATTCACGATTACCTTTTTCTTGGCACTAATGTTGGTTTAATTGTTTGGTTTAGAGGAACAGGCCTCATTGTATTTGAAGGTAGAGTTTTTGTTCCTTAGTTCTAAATTTCCTTCATCTATAACTCTATTTTCTAGTTTAAGTGCCATGATAAAAGCTTCATCAAAAGTTATGAAGCTATGAACATGCAATTTAGAATAGATGTGCTTAGCACATACTCGAACAATAATTTATATCAGTTTAAGTTGTGGTAAAAATGAGATTTGATTGATTAGGCTTCTCCAATGAGATATAAAATCATCAATAGATTCATCATCAAATTTCCAAATAGAATAAAGGTCGGTGATGGAGACTTTCTTGGAAATGCTGATTGAAAAGTTATCCAAGAAAGTTTGGGCTAGCTAGGTGAAAGAGAAGAGTGAGTGCTTGGTAATAGCACTATGCCAGTCTAGTGCTAAGCTAAATAAATACATAGGGAAAGTCTGGAGAAGGAGAGCATCATTGTAGGAAATCATATGACATGAATGCCTAAATACCTTGAGGTGTTGTTGGGTGTCCTCCTTTCTCTAAAATTTAGTAAATTTTAGAAGCTCCCATGGAGAAGGATATGGTCTGATAGGGATAGATGGGTGGATAGGTTCATTTTAGATCTAGTCATATGATAGAATGTTGTGGGCTCTAGAAATGAATAAATATAAGGTGGTCATTTTATCCATTAGCATTTTCATTAGATCTGTTTGGGGTGGTGCACCTAAAGGGTTATAAGGTGCATAATATTATTGTGATTGAGTAGCATATTGATAATTAGTAGGAGCTTGGAAAGCTACCACATATTGGTATGCATACACAGGAGGTTGGGTGGATGCCACATATTGATATGTGGACACCGATGGTTGGGTAGATGTTATGTAGGGGTAGGTAGATGTAGGTGGTTGGGTAGTGGGTACATACCCTTGTGGGTTAGGGAGTAACCTAGGTTTGGTGTAATGGGCACCTATTGAGAAATTAAGGTGAGTTGGGTAGGAGCTTTGGTTGGGTTTGTAATCAAAGGAAAGGTAGTGACCTTTGTACTTATTGGGGGTAAGGTAGCAGGTATAGACACTACAAGATTTTGAAGTGGAGTATTAATTAATGGATTAGGGGTAATCAAAGGAAGGTTATAAATGTTTGAGGTGGGTGATCCAATAGTGACTCGAGTATAAATGGTCAATGGTTGGGTTACTCCTAAGGTAGATGAGTCATTGGTAAGGGTGGAAGGTGTAAGGGTATTGGTAGGTTGAGTTGGTTGGTTTTCTATAATAGTATCAAATGGATTAGTATCTGAAGATGCTTAGGTAGTCAAGGGTTAGGTGGTGACTTTAGTAATATAATCATCCCCCATAAGGTGGGATGGCATGCCATAAAGAAGATCCATAGATGGAACCAAATAAGGGACTTGGTAAGATGAGGTGTTAAGATAATGTTGGAGGGCAACTAGATTGTTGTCTAAGAAAGTGGCAAAGTTTGTGTCTCCTTGGGTAACTACCCAAGGGAAATTAGTACTTCCTAAAGGATGAGGAGATTTCCCTACTTAGAGATGTACTCCATGGATGAGGAGGTGGAAGAGGTTGATTGGTTTAGTGATGGCTTCTGTTTTACTAATTTTCTTTGCTATTGGTGAGTGAGAACCATGCAAGATAAGGGAGAAAGAATAGACAAACAATCTCACCACTCAAAAAAAAAAAAGACAAGAAATGATCAAAGAAATCAAAACACACACTAAAAAGTATGTTAAGTCCTAAATTTCTTTTTAATCTTTATTTTGGCTTATGCCTTGAGCTTTTAATAAAATGTGTGACTCTAATTGGTTTGATAGAATATGTACTAGAAAAGAAATTTATGGATGGTTTTAGGTTGTTGAGGCTCTCAAAATGGATCTATTTTTGAAAACAATATGTGGCTTTGTATTGGGGCCTACCCCCTCACTTCACACACCACAATGATAAGGGTGTTGGATGCTTAGCCAATATATATCAAATGCTAGAGTTTATACTCAACCAGAGAGTTGAGTTAGTTCTCTCCTTGGTAATGATTTCCAAGTAGGATTGCCAGGAAGGGTAAGGTGATTTTATAGGTGATGAAATCCTAGTCAAGCCTTATATCAAGTTATTTAGATGTTTTATTTATGAAGGTGATTTGGTTTAGTGTGTGCAACAAGAGTGATGCTACAATAGAATTATTTTTCTTTAATTTAACTATATGAGCTAAACTTACAAGCAAGTAATGAATGTCATTGATTTTAAACCCAAAAGAAATTTTAATTTCATTTATGAGCATAGATTAGAGAGAAGAGAATATAGATGCAAATAAATGAGAACCCAAGTAGAGACTCAAGGGTCCCACTCGGCATGCCAAAATGTTTCAAAGAGTTTTAGCTTATATTTCAGGAAAACAAGAAGAAATAAACTAGATACATGTATGGTAGAAAAACCTATTTGATTGTGTGTAAATTGATTAGATTATTGTGAAGAGATCCTCTTTGGCTTGGGAGGATAACCTGCATATAAGATAGCACTAAAAAAATGGTTGGTTAGATAAATATCTAGGTGGATTAAATAGTGCTAACTAGATCCTAAAAGTAAGAGCTTCCTTAGGGGTTGTCAAACCACATGTTTTAAATAATTAAGTTTTGAAAATAGAAGATAAAGTACTTGTATAAATAATCAAAGGGTAATAAAATGTAATACAATAAATGCTTGATAAAAGAATAGGTGAAAATGACTAATTATAAAAATAAGCAGGTCAATACTAATGCTAAATAGTTTGGGTGTGGTTCAAAAAATATCTTGGGGTTATATGCACAAGCCAAGAGAAATAAATTTAGATTTGGTTGAGGGTAGATGGGTGAAAAAGTTTGATATTATTTTTTACCATAGTGACTGTCGATGGTTGAGGTGACTTTTAGTGGTTAATGTAACCGTTGGTGGTTGGGATAGACTGTCGATGGTTAGGATGACCATCGATGATTAATGTGTGTTGGGTCTGGGTAATAAAAGGCTGACTAATGAGGTTCTATAATTAGATTATAAAAGATTAGATTAGGCTGGGATAATTATAAAATATAACAAAGTAGTTGATTGATTGAAAACAAATACTTATCTTGCATATGGTTGATCTAGTGAATGGTTGGGGCTTTTGGCTCAGTGATAAAGTTTGGCATGATTTCGATAGAGTAATGGTACTTGACTATTGGATAATGGTAGTAAAATTTTGGCTCTCTATTGGGATCTATGTATTACTAGATCACTGTAAGAATGACCTATGAAGAAACTCTGGATGAAAAAGCTCTTGATAATTCTGGATCCTTTTCTCCTCCTGCTCCTCTCTTCTTATAGGAAAAAGGAAGAGGTGAAAGTGTGGTTTCAAACTAGATTTTCTAATTTTAACTCATTCATGCATTTAATTTCACATGAATTAGATGATCTAATTATAAAAAATCAAGGTGTAGTGATGTGTTAGTTAAGTTGGTTTAGATGGTGGATCCTGACCATCAGTGACCAAGGTGACCATTGAAGGTTAGGGTCACTATCATCTATAAAGGGTCAAAGGTAAGGTTGGTTAAATTGTGAGTTTATCTATTAGGTCAAGTTAACTTATTTTAGGCCCAAGGTTATCCTAAGGTGGTCTAAGGGAGTTACAACACTCAGAACCATCATGTGTAGATTTCTAATGTCTACACTAGTCATGAAATCAATGATTTGCTTATCATCATCAAACACCAAGAATTGATTGGCGTTGTCTAGCATGAAAGGACATGATATAATTTTAATTATAAACTTCTATAATTTGAGGACCTTTGGTAGGGCTAGATTTCTTGATATGGAATCCAACACATCTACCAACCAATTTCAATCCATGGGTATAGAGGAAATGTTAAATGCCTCAAAACTCTCAATTAAATCCTGGGCTATAAACTTATTTTTCTTCAAATAAGAGAGATTACATTGATACTAAGTATATACCTACTTGATGACTAATTCTGAATCACAATGGACTAATAATTTCCTTACCTTATTTTTTATGGCAAACTGAAGTCCTAGGATCATTGCCTCGTATCCTGCAAGATTATTAGTGCATGGAAATTGAAGTCTATAAGAAGTTAGATATTATTTATGAATTGAATTTTTCAATATAATACCTACCTCTAATCCTTGTTTAGATTTTGTATCATTAAAGTACATCATCTAGAATCATTCATCCTTAGCCACTGGGTTGCTTTCATTCAAATTAATAGTATCAAGAGCATACACACCCAAGTTTATGGATTGGAAATTTACATTTTAAGTCTTAGAATTATTTTTCATCATCATGAACTTTATTCTTGGCTCTCATTCAATGTAGTTTTGATTTTTAATGCCCCTCCAAGATAAACACATATACGAGCAACCCGTAGACATATATTCATTCAAAGATTTTGTCTAGTCTCTACTTAATAACATCCCATATACTTATAGGATTTATACAACTTGGATGTCGATGAACTATTGAACCCAAGGTTCATGAGCTAACTACATATGAATGTTTAATTGTTATCCCACCACCTTGACCTTTGACTTATCCAATTGGAAACAAACACTGTGAGACTTGATTAGACTTAGTCCCAACTTTTCATAAATACTGACAGTCATTATGTTAGTAAATGATCTAGAATCAAGTAAATAATTATGCACATTCTTCCCAAAGATTCTAATAGTTAATAAAAATGGAGGGACCTTAGCCATAATTTTATACATAACCATGTTAGCATTCACAAATTTGGCTTTACCTTTGTCTAATTTCTCAATTAATGATTTTAGTAGCAAATCACATTGCTCAGTGATTTGAGCAAGCTCTTGCAAGCTAATATCGGCTTTTATCTTCTTCATATCTTCCACAATATTATATCATCCTTTGGATCCCATCTTAGTCAACTCTAGATTCAGTTGAGTATCCTTTCCCTTGGGGTGGGGGGAGGATCATTATTGGTTCTATGATCTGGGGGAGTGTTAACTTTATTGGGTCATGTAGAAGTTTTTGTGGGTTCCTTTTGAGTTTAGTTCCTCAAGGAATAATTGCTTTTTTGGTACTGTTGGAAAGTGTGGATCTCATCTATCTTAATTTCAAGCTCATTCTCTTCTAATTCTAGGAACTTGTAAGTTTTAACCATGAGGGCCATGTCAGTAGTGTTAGACCCATTATCCAGTGTTCTTGCATTTCCAAAATTTCCAGTATTACCTTGATTATCTAGGACAACATCATAACTTTCCATCTCATCTTAGAAAATTTCAAAGGCATGGAAAAAATCTATGTAGTCTATCTCTCTGTGTCTAACCATGATATGGACCCTACACATTTTTGGTAAGGCAAATTCATATATATTTATTTTAGGAATCTTATTGGTTAGGGGGTCACTATTGTTATTATTATTATTAGACTAGTTGAAATATCTATTGTAATTTTCAAATGTGTAATATTTATTAGAACTTTCCCCTATGTTCCCCATTTTCCTTTGCAAATTCAAAAAGTAACTACCTATTTTCTAGACCATTCTTTGAATTGCCTCTAGGTCTCCCTTTGAGGAGTCAGGCTTAGTGTTCTGGACTAGGCTCTAGGCAATGCTTTGGGTATTAGATTTGTTAATATGGACCAAGGATTGACTGTTACATTGGGGATGAGCCATAGAATTGGACTGATTAAATAATCCTAGTTGTTGACTAAGAAATGTGTGGCTTAAGGGAAATATATTGAGGCTAAGTAGTTGTTGATTAAGTTTAGATCAAGAAAACCTAGGTTGATGTTAAGGATAGCAAAAGTAAGATGCCCTTGTAGGTATATTTTCTCATTTATTTGTATAGCTTCTATATATACAATTGGTATCATATAGACATTCATGGCCCTACACAATAAGACATCAGTCATTAGATCTAGGGAATTTTTATAAATTTTAAGTGTCGAGTCATATGTGTAGGCCGGTAGGGAGCTATGGTGAGGTTATACATCTTCTAGAATTTAGTATTAAAATATCTTATGGCCTCACTTGAGTATAATTTTAGGATAGTAACCTATTGTTAAATGATCTGAGGGCTAATGACCCTTCTAAACTATGTAATGAAGGTATCATTAAATTGGTTCCACCCAATGATAGAATCCTCTGGTAAATTGAGAAACTAGTCATAACCTGCTTCCCTAAAGGTAAATGGGAAGAGTCTATAGGCTACATCTTTGTGTATAAGGTTAAAAATCCAAATAACTACCTTAAATGATTTGATATGCTCTTTAGAATTTATACCTCCAAATGGATTGAAAAAGGGGAGGTGCTTTTTAGGGTTCCTAGGCAAATCATGCATATGACTAGGCACATTCATGGAGGATCCTCCTAGCCATGCCATGATTGGTCAGATGTAAAATAGAGGATATGTATGTTGGTTTATTAAAGAGGTAGGGTGGGATTTGTATCTCCTATGTCTCCCTTTATCATCTCTAGATTTATTTTGGGTTTCTAAATATCCAAGGGTAACTCTAGTTTTAGATCGATATCTGGTCCAGATCTTCAACAACTCTAAGATGATAAGCAAATTATTTGTGCCATTAATCTAAAATACAATAAAGGTTCACCAAATATTACCAAAAAAGGTAAATCTTGGCCAAATTAACATAAATTAACCTCATATAAAGGTCCATAGTTAAGTAGAGTGGTCTTATTTTACCTTTATTGATCTAAATCCTTCAAAGCTTTGAAGCCTACACAAACTTTTATCAAAAACTTGGTCTAACCTATTATTAATGTTAGACATGATATTTCAAGAAATATTTTAGCGTATTACACTTATCATAGCATTTCAGAGTGAAGACTTCCAAATAATATCTTAAATTTATGTGAACGTACTCAATTTAGACCTCTAAAGCCTTGGCTCAATGATCTTTCATAAATTATTAACTAGACACTGACATTTACACTCATTCACTATAGATATAAAGTTCTTAGTTCAAATTATGTAAATATTTTTAAATATGGATGAAATAGAGCCTGATCTACTGAAATAGTTTTCTATCATGCCTATCCTTAATGTCTTTAGATGGAATTTATATGGATCAAAAGGGCAATGCCAAAATATATTTAGACTTGAACCAATATTTCAAGGATATTTTGGAATAAACACATTTTCACTGAGATATTTCAAAGGTTGTAGAGATATTATATAAGATGAAGTGAAATTGTAGTGTTTATCGTAACCTTTATGTATTTAAATAAATTATTCTATATTTCAACTAAAATATACCACAATTTTACTTAAAACAAACAAAGAAGGCCCTCCTTCTAGCACCAACTTTTCCCTATTGATGTATCTCTATGTCAAGGATAAAATGCGAACAATGTAATAATATTTATCAGTTTATTGTGTAGGTCCTAGAAGACCTTGGGGATTAGTTTAGTTTTGATGGAATGATTATGTGGATACCACTTAATAGTCTGCAAGCAAACCTTATTGTAGGGACAATAGGAATTTAGTAGTGACAAAATCTATCTAAAATTTATTCATTATTATGATATAAATTTATTTATATTTTTTCAATTTATTTCCCAAACTTTAAACAAACAGGTGAATATTTACAGTGAGTATTAATATAAGGTGATTCATGTTTTAAAAAATTCAAAGAGGAAGTAGTGTTGAGTGTATAAGAAGGTTTGCTTTGCAATGACAAGATGAACAAATGTCCTTAAGTTCTTCTTGATAACAGTATAAAGAAAATTAACATTCATGAGATTTTAGTGCTAGAATCAAAATACCATAAATGTTGTGGTGATTCTAGGGTGAATGAAATGCATATATCTAAAAATTATGCTTTAAAATAGATACCTACAATAAATTACTCTAAACACATTTATTTTTAGAGTAGAAGGAAATAGAGCATACATAGACAAATTTTATTATCATAGAAGAAAACACAAACTAAAAAAATGCATTAAAAACAATATTATCAGATTTAACCATTATTTAGATGAAATCCTCTATCATTTACAATACATGAGAAATAAGAAAATATGAAAACAATGAAACAGTGAACAAATTGCTAGAATTTCTTTCTATTTGCATTAATTTCAAAAAATTCTATTTTGAAGTACAAATACAGAGGAAACCCCTATATATAGGCCTTTTTCATGCCTAAGACAATTACATTAGTTACAAGAGAACCACATACATTACATCTATCAGTGGATAAAGTCCCTCATGTCCCAAAACTAAAGAATATTCTTTATTCAAAAATGGAATCTTTTAAAATATATTGAGGGGAATCATAACATGACATTTATCAAGAGAAAGCTTTTCAAATAGCTATCTTGATCTTGAGGTGTTGGGTTGGGATCCTGCTGATGTGGATGATGATGAAGCTCCTCGTGTAGTACAAGATTAAAGTGAAGCCATTATAGTTAAAGAGGGATTGTTTCCTAGTGTGGCCAAAGAAGAAGGAAATCCAAGAGGGTTTGAGGAGGAGGAAACTCCTATGGTGACCATTTGTGACCTACTACTTGCCTACTTCTAGGCTTCTATCTATCCCCTCCATGCCCTAGAGAATCTCTTGTAATCATTGTCAATCAAATTGACATATATAATAGTTTCATTTATAAATTTGAGGGTAAGACCTGACATTTCATTTTGCTTACTCAAGAGAGGTCCTACAATGTCATTGATGGCCACTGCCTTTTCTATTCTTTTATTGGAAGATGTTGCTAAATCTACCATCTCCTACTCAAAGGTCACTCCTATATCCATGGCTTGCTTTCTAAAATTGATGATAAAGTTTTGGATCTAGGCTCTAAAATCATCCTTGATAACAATGGAACCATCATTATTAACAAGGTGTGTGATTTTAGCCTCTTTAAGTAGAGTAATAAATCTATTGCCT
Source organism: Torreya grandis (assembly GCA_037957365.1). Taxonomy (NCBI): domain Eukaryota; kingdom Viridiplantae; phylum Streptophyta; class Pinopsida; order Cupressales; family Taxaceae; genus Torreya; species Torreya grandis. The sequence continues at coordinate 3,083,863 of JARHVA010001333.1, forward strand.
ACCTGGGTGAGAGACTGGCCCAGGCATCTCATGTCATCAATCCACTAGATCAAATCTTTCCTTCTTCCAATTATATAGGATTGAGTGATGTTCAAGTATTCTAAGGGGATAAAGTTCAAATATTTAAATTTCCTCATTCTAATCAACTTGACCAAGTTGATTACCTCACTATCATACATCCCATAACCACCCTCTGCATTCAGAATTCTATTATAGACTTCATCTACTTTTAATTTTTACTGAGCTAGATTATTTAGTGTGTTGAACATAACCTCAATAACCCATTCTATCATTGTGATAGTCTCCTCTAGCAATGTGACTTTGTGTTGTTCTAGATCAGTTGCTCTTTATTGCATTCCTTTTACTAATTTTATGACTACATCACCATATGCTTTTAGAGTTGAGATGGGCTCCTCTTCATATTATTGTTGTTGTCCAGGCTTATCTCTTCTATTCCTGGTGAATTCAAATAGGGTTTCCTCAGACTCATACATAATTGTCTAATCTAGATGAGTGACCTTCCTCTTGGTTAACCTCTTCATTACTCCAACCTTCTTGTCAAATTCTAATGAGACCTATGAGGGGTCTATTATAGAAAAATCCTTGCTCTTTATTGTAGCTAGTTTCATCTCTTTTATCTAGGTTTTATCTAAAATGTCCCCCTAAGGCTGAGTAGATGGATGCAATTACTGAGCTAGTGTCAATCCCTAGAAGGCAGATGTATGGGAAGTAATTGTGGAGGTCACTAGGATAAATGCAGAACTCGGGGATGAGGTGAGAAGTGGTACTTATGTAAATGATGAAGAACTAGTGCTAGAAGGAGTACTTGTTGGGAACAAAGGGATTTAGGGAATGAAAATAGTAAACCTTTTCATTGGCAATTGAGGACCAGGCCTAAGCATGGGCCTAAGTAGAATTGAGGGGAGATTGGCCATGATAAATACATTTGAAGTGGAAGACATAATAAAAGGGTTGATAGTGGGCAAATGGATAGTCACAGGGATAATCACAGGTCTAGTGAGGGGCCTATAGGGTAGGAGGTTCAGGTGATCTAGTTTTAGTGGTTCACCAAATATGCTTAAGGGATAGCTACTTGCACTAAGGTAACATTTGGTTCCTAGGATGGAGTTTTGGATATTGATCCTAAAATAAAACCTTATTCAATATGTTTTTCAGTCTCAGCTCTTCCCTTCTCCAAAGTACAAGACAATGCTTTCAATATCCTTTGACTAAGCTAAGGGCTAGTTGCCCTTTCCTCTTCAACACTAACAGTATGAATGATGGATGTAGATGTTACTTCCTAAGCATCATTAGGCTCAAAAACTTCACAAAAACCTACATCTTTCAACATGACCTTAACCTATGGGATATTGGCATTCTTCAATCATTGCTTCACCTCATGTTCATTAGTTTTATTGATGTAGAATATGTCCTTGTCTTTTGATTCATGAGGGTAGGTGATGCTTAGGGTTGTGCTATCCTTGATGAAATGTTTGAATGCCTATTATTTATTGGTATCTCTTTCCAAGTCAAAAGTGTTCCTTTGCTTAAAAACAACAATGATAGAGATCCAATTGTCTATTCTAAACTAGACAATATTAGATAGTTGAATATGGACCAATCCTTTCTTTTAATTCGTGCACAATTAGTCCACCCCTATTAGAAACTGAAAGGCAAATTCAACCAGCTTACCTACCACTATGATGGGCAACTTAAGGGGGAATATCTTAATTCCAACTATCCTCACCACCATACAATCGAGATAGTACCAGTAGGGTCCTAGGGTGCTCAAGGTTACTTTGATTTCCTTTGATAGTCTAGGCTTGAGCCTCTCATGGATTTCCTTGTACATAATAGGGTAGAAATGTTTAATAATTTCCCTCATCTCATGTTTGTATTTGTACACTCTGACCTTCAAAAATGTATGAGGCATCATCCATTTCAGTTTGGGGTCCTAATTAGTGAACTAAGGGAACTTTTGGGTGGCATAGATGGCATCCACTAGGTAAGACATCATGTATAAATCATCCCCATGGTTGGCCATGACCATTTTGATCTATGATTCTAAGTTATAGGATATAATTTATCCTATAGGGGGAGTCTTTGCATCATAGATTATCATAGATAGAAGTGGAACCCATTTCTTATCTACATGGCCTATGTCTTTGGCCCCATGTAGTCAATTCATCATAGCCATTCCCATTCACAATATTTTCTTGAATTGGGTGATGGGGACTTGGTTAATTTTGGACTTGCATAAAAATTTCCCCTTTTTCTTAGCCTAATCTCTCAAAACATCCCTGATGTTATGAGTTTGGATTCATCCAGTCACAATTTTTTTATTGTATACAATCTCTAGTTTGGGCAAATTATAAAAAGCCTGAAAGGCTAGTCTAGATATGAAAGTAATGTCTTGACCCAGATTCAAAGACTTAATCATATTATTAACACACTTATACTAAAGAAAAATTTGGTAAACTAAGTCTACATAGGGGAGTAGCTCTGGGTTAGATGAATCCTTATGCAAGTCTACAAATTTGAGCACCAGAATGTCCAATCCATCCTCTGCATCATTTGAGCCTTCTTCATCATCATTATCTTGGTCCACAGTCTTCTCTACATGGTATAACAAATTTTTATAGTGTTTATCTTTGGTGGCTAATGTAATAGAGTTTAAATTGGTGTCCCAGAAGATGATATTTGTTCCATGTGAATAAAGTAATGGAACTTTCTCTTGCATATTAGTTCTAGATGATTCAGCTTTGACCATAGTTCCAAATTTGGTGATTGATGAGCTTGTGGATTAGTTTTATGGTGAATGAATGCATGAAAGTTCTTAGAAAACTTGAAAAATGCTTTGAAGCTCTTAAAATATAAAAATTGATTGAACCTATTACTTTGATGTTGAAGGAAAGCATAAATGATAATATTTAACCTCTAAATTTAAAAATTTGTATTAAATGATAAGAGTCATAAATGGCAAGTATCTTTAACTCACTTTGATTGAAAGCCTAGGTGGCTCTATAGTTTTATTCTAATGGCTTTGAAATTATATTTTTAGAAGTCAACCAATCACTTCCCTCACCTTGTCCATGTGGCTTATTATTATAGGATTGACTTTTTCAGTGAAGTGACTCAGCATTATAACTTTTGAAACAAGCCCCATCAGCATTTAATTCACACTTACAACTAGTGGTTTGGGATATTTGTGCACTACCTAGGTGATGTAATTGACATGTACTCAACATTTGGTGCCTTTTCATGTTTTTAGCCTTCTATTTTAAATATTTAACTATCTAGGTGGATTTTGTGATACTCTACCAATTGTCATCATTTCATTGAATCGCCTTCCTCTAATGTTGTGTGGCTCTACCCCTTTCATCCTTTGGTTGATGTTGATTTAGAACCTTTATTGGGTTTCAAGGTGGAAATCCCTCGCTATTTCATGTTATCATGGGGATTTATTGTATGAAACTTCTAATGGACCTGATTGCCATGATGCTTCACCAAGTATCAATTTTTTATTTGATTGCATAGTCACTGGGTTTCAAGGATTCTTTGGATAACACTATTGTTATGAGATAGGTGCCCATGTGTCCTTAGACCATTGATCCCAACTACCAGGTAGATTCCACGTAGCATATAGATATCCAAGATCTAGTGACTAACTCACAGGTGTCATCTTGTCATGTAGTCATAGTATTGATACATTCAAACATTACACCTTATTTTTGGGTGGTACAGAGATGTGACCAAGTGCCAAGTGGCATGCTACAATAGGGTTGATTTTTCATGAGACTTTATAATGTAATTGAATCCTTGGAAGGCCATGACTCGATGCCACATGGCATGTTCTGATTGAGCTTTAACCTCTTTGTGATGTCATGATTAAATGATAAGTGGTAGACTCCCATTGGATCATAGGATCATAGACATTTTAAAAGGCTAAAGACATGCAATAAAGATCAAACTTTGTGTAGTTGAGTGACCAGTGCATGCAACACTACCACATGTCAATTAAGGCTGAGATGGCATCAGGTTCCTAGGGTGTTTGAATGTAACCCTTCATAAGAACACTTTTAAACAAGCTAAATCATTAGAAATCTTAGCAGATTATTTATCAATGAAATGTTTAAAAAGTACTTCATTAATTATTTATCATGGACTAATATGACTTTAAATCTTTCAACTCATACAAAGGGGGTCTTAGTCATGTGATGCCAATCATAAGGTATTTCTTAGGGTGAATGACCCAAATTTTCATAGGCTTCCCATTTTTAGGAAAATAGGGTGTGTTGATCTCAATAGTTTTAATGTTATCCATTGAAAATGTTAAATTAACATATGTAAATTTAACTAATTGAAAATGATGTGTGTGTGTGTGTGTGTGTGTGTGTGTGTGTGTGTGTGTGTGTGTGTGTGTGTGTGTGTGTGTGTGTGTGTGTGTGTGTGTGTGTGTGTGTGTGTGTGTGTGTGTGTGTGTGTGTGTGTGTGTGTGTGTGTGTGTGTGTGTGTGTGTGTGTGTATTGGTTTTGAAAATCTAAGATAGGAACACACAAAAACATATAAGTTTGATTGAGAATGAACAAAATTCATGGCAAACATATACAAAATGTATAGATATTTATTATCTTGCAAAATTTTCCAAAATTTTCCTTCAAAAAAATAAAAGTCATGATGTATTGTATTTATAAACTAAAATAAATGCCACTGATGTACCTTAAAATTATACATGTGACCGTGGTTAGTTGAAAATGACTCTCTAGTTATATCTTAAAATAAGCTAGTAATATACTCCTAGCTTTAAAGTAGACCTTATCTAACTCAAATAGATAATTATGAAATAATCTCAACTTTTGTGCCTCTTATATATATCCAATATTTAAATTTAGTTATTTTAGATTATCATTGCCAATCAATTTTGATTTTGGATTCTAAACCTAAATGCCTTTGTGTGAATATCATTATTTTCCCCTCAATGATGTCATTTTTTGTAACACCAACAAAATATATTCATGCTCCATGTCATAGCATCACATGCCCTATAGTTCATGGGATCACTTTTCAATTTTAGTTTTGTTGCATATCGGTGGCCACCGGGTAATTTTTTTTTATTTTGGCTTCCTATTAGGTGATTTTCTCATGGAATATTGTGTTTACATAGTCAAATTTTATTTTAGGTGAGTGTGTTTCTTAATGATTTTTTCTTAATTATTCCCCATGGGTCCATTTTGAATTTCACAATACACAAAGTAATCATGTTAATCATTATATAAAATAAATGCAATCCAAATTTTATTTGTTATGCATATAATATTATGAGAAAGTCTATGATCAATGAAGATACATATGTCGTACACTAGGTGACCTTTGGGTCATTGAGATTACAATGTGACATAGAGTTAATCATGTTTTCAAATGACTCGCACAAATTCTATGAATCCAAGCTAATAAAATTTCCCTTTATAATACAATTATTCGTTCTCAATGCACATAATTTATAGTAACATATAGAGGCCCTTTAAAATTTATTCGTGTTAATTTAAATATTTTAGTTGTGAGTTTTGTATCTTGTCTTTCTTGATAGAAACAAGTGGCCTCTTAATATTGTTTTGGGATGAATTTCTCTTTTTACCACATGGTTCAATTATAATGTTCAAATATGTTTTGTTTTGCTTTAAAATGTAGACATGCTATTGTGTTTTCTTTAGCAATGTTGAAAATTTGACACATAGCAAGCTCTTATTAGATTTCTAGACAAGGTGACATTGTACATTGATGGCCTTTGCTTTAAAATGTCCAATAACACCATGTCACATGGCAAGTTATGATTAGATTGAGCTCACGTGGCATGGGGTTATACATGATCCATTGAGAAGTGTACAGACGAATTAATAATTTCATTTCATTTCATATTATTCGTGTTCCCACCTTTAGTCCACCTATATGTGAAAAATAAATAATCCACAATTATGTAAATCACATAACAAGACTCTAATAAAATTGTGGTAAAAATATTCCATGTGTCAATCTCCCAATAACTATAGAGTAATGTAATGCATGTAGTTCATGGTAGTTATTTTTTAAGTTTGTATTTATTTTCACAACATTGAATGTGAATTTTTCATGTGCCACCAACTCATTTCTCACATAAATTTCAATTCACAAAATCATCCATTTGGTCATTTTGCCTCAATAAATGTATAGAATAGTTACTTTATCAATGCATCCCTTTGAAAAAAAATAACATGATTAAAATAAAGTTTATTTAAAAAAATTAAAAGGTATTCTTGTTGTCAAAAAGTGTGTGGAGTCAAACACAAGACCAAATTCCCATGGCCAAAGCATGAGACACAGCTCATAATCCTAGGCCAACAGAGTACAAAAAACCACAAGGGCCAATTTACTAATGACAAACTTTAAATATTACATGTGGCATCTCAAAATTAGTTCCCAGTTGCATGGTACTATGTTTATAGTGTCCACTTTTGTTTCCCATGAATCCATTCGTAACTGCACACTATAACAATTCATCATATTATCCTTTACAAATACTAAATTTGATCAAAAGTTTAATCATTATACATATAATATTTTAATAATTTTTGTGATCCAAGATGAAACACGTGTCAAAATTTGAGTGATCTTAGAGTCATGAAATTTATAATGGGGTCATGGAATTTGTAGTGTAATAAATATTTCACTAGGATTTGAAATGAATTTCATAAATTATGTGGACCATAAGAGAATTTAATTTATCCTTATAATTAAAACATTCATTCTCTTGGACATATATTATAGCCATGTGGAGAGGCCCCTTGCATTGTATTCATGTTTAAGATGGCTTGAAATTTTGTTTTCATGAGCACTAAATCTTCTAATTTTTTTCATGTTAGCTTAAAAGTTTGCACATATTCATGTATAACAAATGAAAATTCTTAAGCTTGAATGAGGTTGAATGTACACCGTTGATCCTTAAAATCATTAGTTTTAAAGTCAACTATATAGAGAGAATGTTGCACAATAAAAATAGAACCAAAGTATTTAAACTAAGCTTTTATGACATGATAACCAACACCACATTTATTCCAGCATATTACACCATTTGTCATTTCTAACTATTTGATCACATGTTCACCATACATACTGTAACATTGATATCATTGAATTGTCTCAACATAACAAAGACAGGCCCATTAACAGCACAAACACCATTCCTCCACTCTGCCAAAAGAAAAATTATTTAAAATTGTAGTCTTACTCTCCAACAATGCATATCCAGTGCCTCTAAAAAATACTGATCCAAATCTATAGTTTAACTACCTAAATATAGGGTTTCTTCAAACAAAACCCCAGATAGATTAAAAAAAATTATAATATTTGATCCCAAAAAAATCCACGACCAGGGAGTCGAGTGATTTCGGTGAGGTAGGCGATGCTAACCTGAGACCAAAGGCAGGAAACCATTACATCTACACATCAATAATATGTTAAAATATCATTTTTCAAATTTTTCAGTAAGCGGCATAGAATTAGTAGTCTTCCTCTAAAATATAACATGGTCAGAGGTGCATTCTCTGCATGACATACGAGAAGAGCAGTGAAATATAAAGACAATTGAAAATTCAACAAGATGACAAGACAACAATTAATTAAGAAATACGTAGGCTGATGAATCTTGTGCTTGAAGAATGGTGCAATGGTAGGGTTAAAGTTTTGAATTCGTATAAATAATTTAAGACGCGAACCTAGAACCTTACATAGGTATTTATATCACTTTGCAAAAGTTTCATCAACTAACTTGAAAACTTCCATGTACATTTTCTTCTTTCTGTAAAGAATCGACTATTTTAAGAGATGCAATCCAAGTGAGTTACCAACCAACTTTTATTTGAAGAGATGCAATCCAATTGAAATAGATGGAAGCATCTAATTTGTTATCGACCAACTGGGACTAAAGACGTCCCATATGCATACCCAGAATACTTTAGGGCTTCTCTCTAGTACTCCTCATCCAAATCTATTAGAAAATTAAATTCTTACGGACCAGCCATAGGCGAGATTCTAGACTTTAGGGATGCATGTTTTCTGTTGAGGGTGGCGATACTTTTCTTGGAACACCTCCCCTCCAGCCACACTGTGATGCTTGAGAGAAGATATGTTCAAGAATTTAAAATAATTAAGAATAATGTTGAAGATTTCAAAAGATGCGACGAATGTAAAATGAAGAAAATATTCTTCAGAGAAAATGAAATCAAGAATCTAAAAATGCTGAAGATTTCAAAAGATACTAAAAATCTAAAACCCAGTACTAGGCACATCAACAATATTGACTCTTGGAGACTGGAAAAACTAACCCAGATTTTCTTAGATTTCTAATTAATCAAACACATGCACTAGATAAAAGAATAGAGAAAAATAAGTCTATACTTGTCAATGGGCAATGGTATGATTAATGGGAAAGGCGAGGAAATCATTGTTGGCACAGGCACACTGCGTCATTGGTGATTGACAAAATAGCATAGTAATTGATGCTGGTCATGAGTTTAGGAAAGACACGGCGATAGGTTGAGTGTTTGATATTTTATTGACGACGCCCCTCCAACTGTCGTTAATGAAATCCCGTTTAAGTTCCCATCACCGCCGCTTAAGTCTACATGCACCCAATTCCTTCCATATTAGTAAAACAATTCAATCACAATAATCCTTGGCTTAGAAGGTCTCTATCTTGGATCTAAAGCCTAAATAACCCTCACTTTCACCTCATGACATTCAATTGGCAGGCATGAGGAGGATTTTATGGAGGAGTGACATCATGTTGTGCTTACAGACTTTATGCTTGATGTAAATTTTTTAATTGTGTCTTCTATGTGCTTAAAATGGTTTTTACTTCAAAAGTGTTTTTTTTTTTTCCTTATCATAAATGTGATATGTTTCATGTTCTAGATTTTTTCATTAAGAATAATTCCTTTAAATAATATCAAGTAGGGATAATTCAACTCTAATTTACAATATTACAATTCAACATAATAATACATTTTTATATAATTGAATGAATAATATAAAGTGTAGTTAATGTTTCATATATTATTTCAAATGTTTATTACATAAACTATTGTCTTAATTTTCTTTACATATGTGCTTTTATTTACTCTAGTTTTTTAATGAACATTTACATTCACTCTTATGTGACCTTGCCTTGCCAATGCATAGATTCAATAAGACTTAATTTACAATAACTTAATATATTAGAATCGATAATAAATGATAACAGGGGATTAGTGAAGTATTTTTATTTGTTATTAATTTAGATACAAATTATCTGATGGAAAAAAATTCCAGGTGATTAGATGAAAAAACCTGAAAAAATAGAACAAATTTGACACATTTTTCTAATTTATGTTTGATTTTGCATTGGTTGCTTTTGAAACTTTTGCACATTTTTTGAATTGAATAAAAATAAATCCTTTACATAAGTGAAATAAATTGACACCATTTAATGTCTTGACACTTTTAGATGTTGCTTATACATGTCATGATGTGCAAAACCTAATGAATGGAGTAATGTCATTGTATGATACATTCTCACATGATGTCACTATTGGAAAAATTAGTATAGAATGCAACTTTATCTTTATTATTTATTCATGATTTTATTTTATTTTTTTACATTTAATTTGTTCATATTAATAATATTACATTGATATTAAATAGTAACATTGAAAAATATATTTTATTAAATTAATTAATATTTTAAATTCATGCACATATTTTGGTTTATGAATCCAACTAAGAATTTATGCATGTCAATGAATTTGAAAGTAAAATTAAATGTTAGTTGAATTTTAAAATTGATTCTGTTAGTTGTATTTCATGTCATTTCATTTATTTCATTTTTATTAGTTTATTTTATGATTTTGAAATTCTAAGTATGCAATAGTTGGAAGGGATATGTGAGTCAATTTGCTTACCCTCTAAAAGAGATTTATTTGAAATGTAAGTCTACAATACTTGAAGATGTAGAATGTGGAGAACCATATTCATCCAACCCTCTATAGATAATGGTGGAATTCCAAGATTCATAGTTACGGTAGGCGTGCCTCTACAAGGAACTACAATTTAAAAATGTATATGAAACTAGTTTATGAAATAAATATATTATACATAATGTTATGAATCATCTCTTATATCATTGATTTTTTATTGAATTTGTAAGATTTACAGTTGAATTTTAATATTTTAATCATCAATTAGGATTTGGGGAATTGAATTTCTCTATATATGTGAGCTAGTAATAGTTAGTTCATGTTTAATTTACAATGTTCTTTTCTATTTTTGTTTTGATTCTAATAAATTTGAGATAGTTATAATTTTAAATAAATTAACCTTTACGATGACTCTTTGACATGATTCCATCCAAAACATTCCTAATTTTTATGGCCTTGGTTGTATTAAAAACTTTCCAAAAAATATACAAATAACCAAAATCCATACCCCATTTATTTTGAAAAAAATAGAGAGATTAATTAATCATAAATAATGGTGATGAGAAGAACAAAACATGTTTATCTCCTACTAGATTTTCTAAAAGTGTTCTTTAAGTACTAGTGTGTCTTGTATTTATTTTTATATATGTATTTCTATCTATGAATATATGAATGAATGTGTGTGTGTGTGTGTGTGTGTGTGTGTGTGTGTGTGTGTGTGTGTGTGTGTGTGTGTGTGTGTGTGTGTGTGTGTGTGTGTGTGTGTTGGTGTGTTTTTATTATATGATATAGAATTAGGTTTTTAACAAGTATTGCAAATTAGGGAGACATGATAGCTCTCCCACCCCATAAGTGACATCCAATTATATGTTTGGTTGTCTATTTTTATTACCCAACAAGCATATATTATTTCTTATGCCATTTTGGGTGTAATAGAAGAATGTGTGTGTGTGTGTGTGTGTGTGTGTGTGTGTGTGTGTGTGTGTGTGTGTGTGTGTGTGTGTGTGTGTGTGTGTACATATACATCTACACACACACATCTATATGTGTGTGTGTGTGTGTGTGTGTGTATAAATACATATGTATGTATGTATGTATGTATGTATGTATGTATGTATGTATGTATGTATGTATGTATGTATGTATGTGTATGTGTATATATTTATGTACTTGTGTGTGTGTGTGTGTACACATACACACACACACACACACACACATGTATCTACACACATAGATACATACATATATGTTTATGTGTGTGTGTATCTACACACATAGATACATACATGTGTGTGTGTGTGTGTGTGTGTGTGTGTGTGTACACATACACACACACACACACACATGTATCTACACACATAGATACATACATATATGTTTATGTGTGTGTGTATCTACACACATAGATACATACATGTGTGTGTGTGTGTGTGTGTGTGTGTGTGTGTGTGTGTGTGTGTGTGTGGAGAGAGAGAGAGGGCGGTTGGGGGGAGCGCAGGGGGCGGTGAGAGAGAGAGAGTACATACATACCATGACAATGAATGAAAGATGAGGTGTTATTTCAATAAGTTTTTACTCTTTAATTGGATTTCAAGTTTTTGTGACAATTTAAATTCTTAAATTGAATCTTGGTGTAAAAATATCACTTCCTTCAAAAATCTAAAATAAAAGGCAATCATTTTCATAATTGTGATATTTTTCCATATGTAAGGTTGTTGATAGTTTCTAATGAACTAAACAATTATTTTATTATATCCAATGTATTAAACCATTATTTTCATAATAAATTTAATAGGGTTTTCAAATATTACCTCTTTTAACATTGTATTTATAGGGCTATCAAATCTCACCTATTTTAAAGCATTATAGTTGTAAATGTTTTTGGGGATATACATTTGTCCTTTGAAATCACATTGATATGTTAAATATCAATATTCAAAATTTCCACAATCATTAGTCCATGAGATTATTTTTTAATCATGTAACATTATGAATGGCCACATGATGTCCATTTCCCTATACCAAACAACACCTTTGATCACTAGAGAACCTCTAGTTGTATTGTTAAAAATTATTTAACCTATTTATGGTTTTATACGAAATAAACAAAGAATATTTAAAATTAAATATATCTCATAATATATGAATGAATTTTTATAATTTAGATCTATTTAATAGGGTACCAATAGAAACAAGACTAACTACCGCAATGAAACTAAGCTAATCAACATAAATGACAAAGGGATAATGAAATATCACATTTATTTTTATATAAATCTGATATTGTAAACTTCTTGTACTGAGTGTGTGAAAATTGCCCCTAAAATTTAGAAACTACACTATGATCCTAGACAAACTAGTTCACTATGTGCATAGGTCATGTACATACCTAAATGTGATAGTCCCATTTGGGCCATGACTATCTCCATGTGGTTGTGTTTAGCTTGATAGAGTTTTGTAAGATTATTTCTTAATCACATATGCATTATCACTCATGTTATGCTTATTTCTTCATTTAGCATATTTATTATGAAGCATATACAAAATATAAGAATCTCCTCCTTGACCTAGATTGAGATTCCAAAAATAAACAAAATTAAATGAGTCGAATAACCACCACGGTAACACTTCAAATAATTTACCCTACATGCTTTGAATTAGACCTCCAAGTATCTTTGTTAGTGTGTAGATGAAAAAACATAGGTGAGTGTTTTAAACCTCCTCTTTCCTAAAAGTGAAAATGAAATTATTGTATTGTATAATGACAATGTGACAAGTATGAAAGGTTTTAATGCTTGGATCTATGTTTGACGTTTGATGTAACTTCTCTTGAAGTGTTTCTTTGTGTTATTTATGCAATTTTCCTTATTTTTTAATGGTTCAAAAATACCTTAAATATATACAAATATATGTATATGTGTCATAGTCACACACACACACACACACACACACACACACACACACACACACACACACACACACACACACACACACACACACACACACATGTACGTACGTACGTACGTACGTACGTATGTATGTATGTGTAATATATATACATATATATGTATGTACGTATGTATGTATGTATGTACGTACATATGTATGTTTGTATGTATGTAGGTTAATATAGGATAGCTTATGCATGTTATTTGAGTTTATAATTACAAAAACACAAAGTTAAAGGCATATAATCAATGGGAAAATGAAAACAAGCACACAATGATAAAAAGGACAAAACTATATAGTGTGCTAGTTTGTCCCAATGAACCCAAATGTTATTTTTATATCTCCAACCTATATGCATATTCAATCCCAACCAGATAAGGTTATTATGGGGGTATGTCATTTATAGGAGATGCTAGATCAATATGGGAGTGCTCCTTTCATAGTGATCCATGTGCCACCTCATAGGATATCCTATGGTCCATAGTTTTTGCCTCCAAGGAGGCATATAATCTGGTCATGTAGTTATATCCACTTCTCACCTCACTTTCAATGACATATAAGGAAAATGAGATGTCAACTATGGGGTTGGGATTGTAATTCTCAACTAGTTTCTAGTTGTCCCTATCTATATACTTATAAATTTGGATTCTCAAATTTTGTATTAGGATTATTTGATGTCCATGTGTGTGTGTGTGTGTGTGTGTGTGTGTGTGTGTGTGTGTGTGTGTGTGTGTGTGTGTGTGTGTGTGTGTGTGTGTGTGTGTGTGTGTGTGTGTGTGTGTGTAATATAATTTCATCCCACTCTTTACTTTAATTTCCACCTATTTATTCTTATCTAGGGCTCTGGATACACACTCTCTCCATAGTCTAGGTGTGGATTTCCATATAGATAGTTGATTCCCACCATAAAATTATATGATATCTCTGAGTTCCTTATTTGAGTGAAATATGATGAGTGAAAGAAGAGAAATTTTGGGCTTTATTTGAGTGAGTAAAATTTGGAATTAAAACATAAGCTAATTAGGCACAAATGGGAAGCTACTGCACTCACCATCAAGGTATTGGGTGTAGTTTTTAAGAATGAGGGACTAAGAGGGATTGAGTAGAGATGATGAAAGAGACAAGATGAATGATGAGGGATGGTGATGGTAAATGAGGGAGTGATTATCAATGATGATCAAATGATTAAGGATGATGAGGGATGGTGAGGAATGGTGAGGGTCTAATAGAGTGGTTAAGGAGGATGAACATTGAGGAGGGAATGATTACAGATGATGAGCGTTATAAATCAATGATTAGGGATGATGAAGGTTAATTATGGAGTGATTACAGATGATGAGGGATGGTGAGTGTCAATAAGGGAGTGGTTAGGGATGATGAAGGATGAGGATGGAGTGATTAGGGATGATAAGAGATAATGAAGTAATGATTAGGGATGATGAGGGATGGTGAGGTTAAATGACAGAGTGATTAAGGATGATGAGGTAAGCATTAGATATGATGATGGATGGTGAGGGTTAATGAGATAGATATTATAAATGATGATGTAAAAGGAGGGAGTTATTAGGGATGATAATGAATGAGGATAACCCTAATAGGGGTAGGTAAAATTTCTAGAAAAGAGTCAATATTCTACTATGGACATAAGCATTGAATAAGGGACATAATGTTGAGGTTTGTCTCTGTTGGTGTGTTTTTATCATTAAGTTTTCATTGATGTCAAATATATTTTAAGGTCATTGATTTCCTAGAGGTGATCATGTGAGGTTTCATGGTAATTATTCATGATGGCTCAAGTATGGTCTAGTAGATTTGTGAGTTGTATATGAGGTTTTGGCTCTATGTTGTGTTATGACGATATTTTAAGAAGATTTGTATCAGTAGTTTAGAATGGTATAAAATATTATTTGAATGTTAATGAGTCTTATTATGCATCTATAGTGGTAAGAAGGTCAGTTATTGAGACTTAGTCTTTTCATGAGAGACCTAATGTGAAGGCACAAGCTTAGTAGCTTATTGAGAAGAGAAATGGGAGACTTATGATACCAAGGTTAGTAGTAAGTTAGATTTATATGATGTAATTTTACATGTGTGTGATTATTTTATATAAATTAAAGAGGTTTAAAAGTGTTTTCAAAGACCAAACATAACTGGTAGTTCAAAGATTTAATGTGCATAAAGACCTAGTGTGTTCAAAAGAAGGGTCAAGTTGTATTTCCAAGGTGATAGAGCACAAGTGATCATGTTTTTAGGTTTTAAAATGTATGGAAAGGTTTTTTACCAAGTTTTATGTCAATGATTAAATTTAAAGGAAAGAAATCACTTTTGAAGGTCTCATGTGCATGCAAAATGAAGAGATGAGAGATTGAGAAGGAAGTTTAGATGCTCATTAGCACATGTAAAGTTTTCATGGTGTCTTAATCCTTTTGGGAGAGATAAAAAAAGGTTATAATAATTATTAAAAATCATTAGGAGGTGTTTTCAAGGATATATCTATATGAACAAACATTAAGAAGGTAAACTGGTCTAAAACCCTTTCAAAACACTCATAGTGACCTGATTGGAGAGATATTGATATAAGTGGCCCAGAATATATTGGTAAAAAAAATTATGTTTGTATATTTTAGATCACTCCATAAATAATCTCTAGGTGGTATTAGTTTGTTAGGGCAATGTGCATAACCTATATAAAAACCATTATTTCTAAAGAATTTGATGCTATAAGTAGGGTTGACTAGGTCAATGCATGCAAGTTAATGAAGGTTGAAGGTAAATAATTTTTATTGATGTATATGGTGTTATTTTATGATTTATAGCCTCTATTTCAGATATTTTGGTCACCCAAGATGACCTATCGCTAAATTGGCTAAGAGTGAGAGCAGTGAGAAAAACCAGTCAGAGTGAGAATGTGTTTAAGGATAAATTTTAGGTAATTAGGAATAGATCCAATTATTTTTTATCTTTATTTATTTCCTATACCTCATATTACCTTGATTTATAATTTATTTTTATGATAATACACCAGTAATAAAGTGTCCTCAAGATGACTTGTTTGTTTGAGTTAAGACAGTGAAAGAATGAGTTTCAAAGATTGGTCTATATGTTCTACATTTGCCATTTGACATATATTTATTTGTGTTTGAATTTGATCTGATGATTTCTTAGAATAAACCAAATTCCTTTGATGTTTAATAAAGTGTTCATACAGGTGTTATAATTCATGATCACCATGATTGGTTCCTAAGGCAGAAATGACAGCTCTAAGTTTGCCAAGTGAAGTGAAGTATGTGAGACCTTATGAGAAAATTCAATGTATAAAATGAATTTTTTTATTTTTTTTGGTATTTAAATTATATATTAATGATTTATTTAAGGTAGAGAGATAGGGTAAGTATTTTTAATGTGGAATCCAAAATGGTTTGTGTAGCTGTATTAAGACCGTAATAAAAAAACCTGAGAGATTGGTCTGTAAGACCAATGATTGTATATATAATTTGATATTTATCCATTTTGTAATAATATATAAGAATAATATATATTATTAATTATCATTATAATTTATTAAATTTTATTTTAAATTTATAATGACAAATTTCTTCATGATTGTGTTTTTGGAGCACTCAAGTAGTTTGAGTAGTCAACCTGTAGAGATGAGTTAAAGGTTGTTTGGATAGTGTTAAAGAATCCAAATAATTGAAAATGTTGAGTAGGTACCAAAGTTTCATGATAATTATTTTATATTAATGTTTTTTCCTTATTCAAGTGTGAAGATTCAAAAATATTTTATTGTGTTTTTGAGCCTGTATGCAGTTCTGAGTAGTCATGTTCCAGGAGTGTTCTTAAGGCCTTTTAGCCTGAGTGATGAAGACCAAAATACTTGGTGATGACCATGAGGTCATGGAAAATTTTCTAATATAATTTTTTTATTTTATATGTCAAATTTTAAAAATTGATTCATATTTAGCTGACAGACTTTTTGGTAGTGAGAAGGCCTAAAAGTTGAGTAGGCCTAATTGGTGGGTCCAAGTAGTGAAATGGGCCAAATGGTGTTGGGGACCAAAGGTGAACTTATCAAGTGTCTATTATAGGAATGTATTAAGTTTTTTATCTATTTTTTAAGACAAAAAGTGTTCCTAAGGGTCAAAGTGATAAATTGTGGATAAGATAGACCTAATTACATTAGGTCTCCATTAAGCCTAATGGTGGATTTGGTCCTTATGGACTATGACTAACTTATGTAAAGTTTGTTTCAATTTTTAAATATGTGTGGTTATCTATTACAAATTCATTTCATGTATGTAAAGTTTCATGGCCAACCAAGATGGGTGAGATCAAGGCTCAAGTACTTAAGAAGGCTTAATAGACCTAAATTGACTAGTTGAGATATTGAGAACATGTGTGAATGAGATAGGTGTTTGGAAACTAGGTGAAGGTGTTGAATATAATAATATATGTATTTTTAATATTTCATGTAGATTTAATTTTTATTTTATAGGTGTTGAACAAGTTCATTTGACCTAATACTACCAGGAAAGGGCTAGTTGAGCGAGAAGGCCTAAGAGGTTATTTGAGTGAGATTAAAGGGAGGATAGTGAAAAAAAAGGATGTCATCTATATTTTAAGTTATAAAAATATGTTATAAGATTAATATTTATTATATGTGACTTAGTTGTTGCTAATTTACCTATCGGGTTGGATCCTTCTTATAAGATAGAGCTTGCAGAAGACTAGTTGAGTGGGTGCTTAACTAGGTAGGGGTTCGAGCTCTTTGTGAAGTTGGTGATTCACTAAAATTTGGATATTTAAATTATATTATTGTAGTCCATATGCATATTTTATTGGGTTTTATCCCCAAATAGGGTTTCCCACATATCTATTATGTTCTCTTGTCATCTGCTTCTATAGTTGTTTGTTTATGCATTAATCTTTTATATGAATTAATGATTCATGGAATAATGAATAGAATTAAATAGATATTTTTAAGCAACTGATTCATCCCCCCTCTCAATAGCTACTTAAAACACATAAGTGTCAATACAAGTGTCTGTTGTCTAATGCAAGTGTCTAACCTAATAAAAATTATATTTATAGAATATGATGGTTGGATCAAAATCTTTAGACAGACTATTCCTGCACTACACAACTCAGATATATGTTTGCTCATCATTAAATAAACTAGGTATATTTTCTCATTCATATTTTTAGTTTCAAATTACTATTTGGCATTGTACTTTCTATATTTAGAATATTCTCATATTTGACATATTTTATTATTTTAATATAATTAATTCACCTACTCTTAGAATAGTTTGCTCCATTTTATATTGATATTATATCTTAGCCCTTAGAGATCCATTCTCCACATATATATCCTAAAAGGGTTAAACACCATGGATGTGAATATGAATGGTAAAGAAAAATATATCATGCTATAGTGATATTTTCCAAACTCGTGGGATAATTTGGTGATGGCTACCACCAAAAATACATCAGAGCTAATTCAAAAGATGTATTGGTAGCTCTATAATCAAAGGAGATGATTTTTAAGTTTAATACTAATAGTTCTCTAATCATGTGAGGTTAATCTCAAGAATGAAGCAAGTGAAAGATAGGGGATATTTATTTAAGTATAAGCATAGCTTGAATACTATAGATACGTCATACTTGCATAAATGTTGGAACTGCAAAAATACAGAGAATTTTAAGAAGTGTTGTAGAGAAAATAAGGTGGATAAGGGAAAACCATGAGAGACTACACATCCTTAAGTGATAATGTATCCAACAATAGATATGGATATGTATATCTCACAGCCTCAATATTGAACTCATGTGATGATGCATGGATTGTAGAATATGAATCTTTTTATCATATGACTCTTAGAAGGATTGGTTCTATGAATATGAAGAATATGATGGTGGTAATGTATTTTTGGGAGACAAATAAACATATTAGATCATATGGAAAGGAAGAGTGAAGCTAAGATTTAGAAATGGGAGGATATAAAATCTCCAATATGTTTTGCACATTCTTGGCCTTGTGATGAATTTGGTCTTTGTGAGTAAGATAAATGATGTCAGGGTATATTTACTAGAGTATACTAGGTGGTGAGCATTTGGAGAAGAAATTTGGGGCTCAATTAATGGATACAACTTGTTATTTAGTCAATTGGTCCCCTACATCAGTTCTAGTTGACAACACTTTGCAAGAAGTATGAAATGGTAATTAGATATGATTGAAACATATACAATTTTTTGGTTGTGAGGCATACTATTGGATGTAGAATGGAGCTTGAAAAAACCATGAAGTACATAGGATAAACATGTGTGAAGTGTTTGATTTTATCTTTTGTGTAGTTTTGTACTTATTTAGCCTTAAAAGTTTATTCAGATAATTAGAGAATGTGAGGAGCCTTTCATTTTGTTCTCAAAAGTTTAGAAGGTGAAAATACATTAGGATTGTAAAATACTATGAATACTACTTTGATGTAATATAATTTGGTTTGTTATGTTGATAAAGATTAATAAAAATTGTATTGTTATGGTTTTCCCTTGTTATCTTTTATGTATGATGTATGCATAGTCGAGTGCTCTATTTTGCTTTATTTTATAATTTGATCTAATATAAGTTATTGGCATATTATTTTATATATATAGTTCAATCTAATTTAAGATGTTGTATGTGGTCTACCTAATTTCTATCTATTTTCACCTATTGTGCTCTCTGTTGTGCAAGTTACCCTTGTAATTAGCATGTTCTAGTGAAACTTTATGAACCTTTGTTAAAAATAGTGTGGTGAGCATGGAACCAAATTGGATGAACTATGTTGAGATGGTTTCCAAGGTCGAGACATAGAATGATGTTTAGGTGAGAGAATTAAGAATTTTATAGAGGAATAAACATGAAGAGTCAAAAAGATTGTGGAAGAGATTATCCTATTGGAACAATTAATGGTTAAGTGGTGTTATTTATGTACCCTTAATAATTTAAATTATATTGGTTAAATAATATTACATTTTATCATTTATCATGATTTTATCCTCATCTAAATAGATAATAAAATATATTAAATAACTTTTGGAGAGGTTGGACTTATTAATATGATGGTTAGATAAGGTCACATTATAATGGTTAGATAACCTTGCCTATATAATAAAGAGTTTATATTGTAAGATGCAATGAAAAAATGAGAAAATATGGAAAACACATTTTCAAGTTATGTGAAGATTGATTGAGAAGAAGTTAGAAGAAGAAATCCTATTTTGGGTACTTGTTAGTTTCTCATAATATGAATAATCTTTGTGGGATTTTTACCTCTTGGAGGTTTTGCCATGTATATATTGTGTTGGTTTCATGTATGCCTTTGCTCTTGATCTCATATCTAGATTCATTGCTCGTATTCATTATTTTTCTTAATTTATCATGACCAAGAGCATTCTATGGTGAAATCTATGAAAAAAATTTATGCAAATTGTCTGAACTATTAGTTGCATGGCTAGCCAGATTAGAGTACTATTGCTTTACTCCAAGGAGAATACAATTTATAAATCAAACTAATGAGACTATAGAGAAATTACATGATCTAGATATCGACTGACAAAGATGTTGTAGAATAAATGTTGGTAAAGGTGTGGAAGCTTATGAAAGAAAAGAGAGTGTTGAATATGAGGAAAGGTTAAATGAGAAAGATGATGTTGGAGGCATAGATGTTGAGGTAGAACTACTAAAAAATAGAGGTAGGTCATAGTTAACTAAGAGGATTTTCATTGGAACCAGGAAGGAATGTTATTGAGAAGCTGTTAAATTTGAAGGTAGTACTATTACAGGTTCAAGTTCAAAGCAAGAAGAATATGAAAATAAGTGTTATTCATTTCAAAATTATGCATCCCCCAAACCCACTTTATTTATATAAGATATAAAAAGTTCAAAGAGAGAAGCTCACTCAAGCTGGTTTGATTCCTTTACCAACAGGTTTGGAAGGCTCGGTATAGAAACCAAATAGTCGTTAGAAAGAAAGAAGTTACAGGAGGTAGAATTCTTGGTTACCCCTAAAAATAA
Organism: Torreya grandis; assembly: GCA_037957365.1. NCBI lineage: Eukaryota > Viridiplantae > Streptophyta > Pinopsida > Cupressales > Taxaceae > Torreya > Torreya grandis. The sequence goes on from JARHVA010001333.1 coordinate 3,104,854, forward strand.
TAGTGCAAAGCATCTTATACATATAGTAACCACTACGCAGTCACTTAAATGTGCAATGACTAGTGTGCAAACACTGCCAGTTATAGTTACCAATATTTAGACACTTGCAGCAATCGCTAGCAATCCTTTGAATATGGCACTTCATGTAGGAATGTTTACACCTTTAATGTTGTATGATAGATCTTTGGATTTAGAACATTGCTTAGTCACATGCTAGATGAAAGGGGTTGCAAATTGTTTAATTCTTAATACACATCCAAGGGCTTAAAAGTTTGTTTTCCTAAGCATTGAATCTTGTAATTTTTTCATGCTAGCTTAAAAGTATGCACATATTCGTGTATAACAGATGACAATTCTTGGGCTTCAATGAATTCAAATGTACACCGTTGGTCCTTAAGATTATTAGTTTTAAAGACAACTATTTTTCTTATTAGTATAAACCCTAATAAACATCATCAAAATAGTAGCCAAATGATAAGAAAGTACCGTGCACACAGATTTGATTGATGAAACATGCAAAAATACAATAAATAACGATATTTAAACTTATCCCTCTGAAGGAGTCGCGAGCTGCGAGAGCACTGATATCCGTGCAGGAGATGGTGACACTGCAGCCCTTGTCCATGCGCTTTTTGATGTCGTTTATTATTTGAAAAGCTTACAGAGAAGACGCTTGATGAGATTGTAGAAGACAGGAATCATCTTGGCTGAAATGAGGTCAGGGACTAAAAGAAGATGGAGAAGCTTGTCCTACTGCCTCTGCAAGTTCTTTGTGAAATGCCATTTGAATTTCTCTTGGTGTTCAATAAAACTGATCCAAAAGCATCCTAAATCCAATGGCTGTTGTAAATTCTTTACAGAAATCAAGTTCTATCACTTTATGGCAGTGACTGATGCTTTTCTACTTTCCAGGTTTGTCTTGTGGGCCGCTATATTTGTGCCATTTGGCATTAACTAAACCTGATGCTAGCCCTCTGGAAAACACATTTTTCCTATAAAGGTTATAAAGACTTTTTTGTGCTTGTGTGGTACACAGGGTTCTATAGTTTCAGCCTCTGTGAGTAGTGTCAGGCACGAAATTGTGAGACTGTTAATCTTTTACAGTTCACAGGGTTCGGTTGATTCCTCTTGTGATTAGATATAATCACAATGTCACCAGGAACACTTGGGATTTAAGCAATTGATGTGTACCCCTCAGCAATTATTTACAGCTGACCTTTGAACTTGGGTATCCTAATAGACTCAGTAGAGCATTTGAGCCATGAACCTCACCAGCTCCAAATCAACTATAAGGTTAATGGACGAGAGTGTAGCCAGGCATCTCTGCATTTACCTAAACATGGATGGCATCTGTGGCCCTGACTATAAACAATTATAGGCATCAATTTTTGGCCTAGTTCTGCCATGCATGGTGTTAAATTGTGATCTGTCGGCACTTGTTTAGGAAAATCCCCTAAGTGCGTGCTATCTTTGAACTGAAATCTAATCAATAAGAAAAAAATCTCTTGCCAGTTGTGCAGAGTTAAGACAATTGGGTTTTACCATTTGGAGTGACTCTTCTTGGAAACAGGTCTAATCTGTAGGACATTTCTTGCAGCCAGTGGGAGAGTATTCCTGCAGCCTAGCTTCGAACATGTCCGTCCTAATAAGCATGGGTTAGTGTTTCATCCCTGACTCTCACCGGATCAAAACAATTGAAACAAAGAAATTAAAAAAAACAGGCTATGATAATATTAGCACTTATTCAGGGTATGAATTCGAAGGACTATAAAACAAAAATCAAAAGCAAATTGAGTGGTATGAAAAAATTGTATACAAATTTCAATTGAAAGGAACCTTAAGTGTTCTGTTTCAAGAAATAGATGATCCTCAAATCTAATGCGCTCGTAGCATTAGATTTGGAGGGGCGTCTTGTTCACTCGACCCGTTTGCTGATCCAGCAGAACCGATGCGTCACATCCCTGTAAGACATAGTCAATATTAAACAAGATTTTCAGCAGATTCAAAAGATTACGCCCTGTCAAACAAATATAAAAGCTCAAAATATAACCTGAACGAAGCAGTCATGGAAGTGAAGATGCAGCAACCCTGTGGCTTGCATAATGTCCTGCTTTAAATAGACACCGATGCGTTCCTTGACAATGGATTCCAGCTTTGAACATGTCTTCTTATAAAATAGTCCATTTACTAGAGGGGTGTCCGCATTGAAGGACAAAATGCTCTCTTCCTTCTCGCAGACAGCCAAAATGGAAAGAGTGCCAAACAAACAGACTTGTAGAAACTTACCTTGAGAGAAGTTGAAAAAGGCAAGCAAACAGACTAGGCTGAGGGTGACGATACTTTTCTTGGAACACCTCTCCCTCAAACCACACTATAATGCTTGAGAGAAGATATGTTCAAGAATTTAAAATAATTAAGCCGAATGTTTAAGATTTCAAAAGATGCCAAGAATGTAAAACAAAGTAAAGATTCTTTGGAGAAAATAAAATCAATAATCTAAATATGCTCAAGAATTCAAAAGATGCTTAAAATATAAAATTTATTACCAACTGGGCACATCAACAAAACTGATTCTTGGAGACTGGAAAAACCAACGCAGATTTTCTCGGCTTTCCAATTAATCAAACCATCACCCTTTCAGCTCTAATGCTTGAAGGTGGGAAAACACCTGCACCAGATAAAATAAGGCAGAAAAATAAGTCTATACTTGTACACAGGGCGATGGTATGATTAATGGGAAAGGCGAGGAAATCGTTGTTGGCACAGGCACGTTGTGTCGCTGGCGATTGACAAAATAGTGCTTCAATTGACATTGGTCATGAATTTAGGAAAGACACAGTGAGAGGTTGAGGATGGGGTCAGGAGCATTTGAGCTTCTGTTGAGCTGGCTTTATTGACAACGTCCCTCCAACTGTCATCAATGAACTCCTGTTTAAGTTCTTGTCACCGTCGCTTAAGTCTACATGCACCGAATTCCTTCCACATTAACAAAACAATTCAATCACAATAATCCATGGCTTAGAAGGTCTCTATCTTGGATCTAAAGCCTAAAGGACCCTCACTTTCACCTCATTTGTAATAGACATTCAATTGGTAGGGATGACGAGGATTTTACGGAGTGACATCATATTGTGTTTACAGACTTCATGTTTGATGTAAAATTTTTAATTGTGTCTTCTATGTGCTTCACATGGTTTCGATGTCAAAAGTGTTTTTTCCATGATCATAAACGTGACATGTTTCATGTTCTATATCTTTTCTTTAAAGATACTTCTTTTAATTAATATTAAGTAGGGATAATTCAATCTTAATTTATAACTTATAATTTAATAATATAATACATTTTTATATAATCAAATGAGTAACACAATGTGTTATTTAATGTTTTATATGTTATTTTACATGTTTATTATATAACTCATTTTCTTTATTTCCTTTTTACATGGGTCAAATTATAATATTGTATCCCACATTAACAAAATAATTCAATAGATCACATCAGATCAACATTGACTATTTGGTCAAAATCCCCACGATTTTTAATTTTTCAACCTATGCACAACCTTTAACCAATCATTCCACATGAATATTATAGTTATAAGTATGACTTAATGGGAATCCTTGACACTACTTAATCCAATTTTAGTTTTAGTTTTAATTATTTATTATCTTATCAACTTGATACTATTGTATTTAGAATGACATCTAAATAAAAAATTATCACAATTCATTGACATTTCATGATTCTAATTTGAATATTTGACAAATTTGTCAATGTTCAAAGTTCTATGTTACTTTTTTAGGGGTCTCTAATATCAAGAGTTATAAGATTTACTGTGTAGATTTTATTGGTTCAAATAATCATATACATTTTTAGTTTCCACTTGAAATGTAATAAAAATTGATAAGACATTAATGTGCAAAATAGAAGATAGATTCCACTAATATAAATATTAATGGGTTAAAAAAGCACTCTAGAGGACTAAACAAATTTAATGTTTTTCTCTACAGTCATTCTACCACCATTTTATTTGTATTTTTTGGGTTTTTCCATTCTCTTAAATAATATTTAATACCTTGTAATTTGGAAGTCTACCCTTGGGGTAGTTACTTTCTTATTTAACAAAATCTCCATACTAGCTTGCAGTGTTAGATGTAACTTACTTTAGACCAAAAAATAATGATGATAAAGAAATCAAATAATTTTGAACCAAATATCTTTCATGAGGTAATGTATCCCCCTTATGAGAAAATTCTTCTTTATGTTTTACTTTATTTTATTGAATTTGATAAAGTGCAGTAATGGCTTAGATCCCAAGTCTGTAATAAAAATTTGGGTGCAAGTGCAATGATAGCCTCGTGATATGAAGCTCATTGGGATACAAAACCTAACCAAGAATTTATTCTTATTTAGGTTTGAAAGCCTTGAACCTTGTGCTTACATTCACAACCATAACTCATGCTTTATTACTCATCACTTATTTCTCTCCATGAACTCGAGACTTCATCCTCTATAAGAAGGCTCAGCACGATGTCCTAGTTTAGGGGTTGTTTTATGGCTTGATTTTGAACATTTAGAAATTTTTGAAACCAATTATTAAGCCCTTAGGATGATTCATTGGCTTCAAAACCAACATTTTTTATGTCACCAAGCAACAACAACTTGTTTTTTCTAAGATTGACCTCAAACAAGAACTCTATGAAACCATCAATATCTTCCATGAGGTAATGTAGCCCTTTCTGAGAAAAATCCTCTTTATGTTTTACTTTATTTCTCTAAATTTAATAATGTTCACCCATGGTTTTAATCCCAAGTCTATAATAAAAATTTGGGTGCAAGTGCAATAGTAGCCTTGAGGTATCAAGTGTAGTAATTATTTACTCCAATTTTTTATGGGATATTTGCATTCACTCCTATGTGACCTTACCTTTTCAATGAATAGATTTAATAAGACCTAATTTACAATAAAATAATATACTAGAATTGATAATAAATGATACAGGGGTTAGGTGAAGTATATTTATTTGTTATGAATTTAGAGACAAACTTCAAAAGTATCTGATGGGAAATAAATCTAGATGATGAGTTAGAAAAAACCCTAAAAAATAGAGCAAACTTGACACCTTTTTATAATATGCTTGATTTTGCATTGGTTGCTTTTGAGTCTTTTTCACTTTTTTTGAATTGAATAAAAATAAATATTTTACACGAGTGAAAGATCAAGACACCATTAAATGTCTTGACACTTTTAGATATTGCTTATATGTCACTATGTGTGTAACCTAATGAATGGAGTAATGTCATTGTATGATACATTCTCACATGATGTCACTATTGGAAAAATTAGTATAGAATGATACTTTCTCTTTAGTATTTGTTCATTATTATTTTTACATTGAAGGTGTTCTCATTAAGAATATTATATAGCTATTAAATAGTAACATCGAAAAAAAAATTACTAAATTAATTAATATTTTAAATTCATTCATATAGTTTGGTTTATGAATCCAACTAAGACTTTATATATGTCAATGAATTTAAAAGTAGATTTTTTTTTAATAATTAAAATTTTTAGTTGAATTGTGAAATTGATTCCATTAGTGATATTTGAATTATTTATATACCACCATCTTGTGAAAAAATAAGAGATTTGGAATAAAATATGAACATCCATCAAAGCACAATGAAAAGGACATTTTATTTAAATCATAGCTATTATTTTTTCTCACCCATTTGTTAAGGTTCTTATTTGAATATGGATGCTTATATAATTGAGTATCATTTATTTGTGGGAAATATTTCTTAGGCCACTAATAATCAAAATATTCATGATGTTTTTGACATATTTATCAAGGTCCTAGATTTGAAGGTAATGGCGATTCATATGCTTTATGTACCTTGATGAACTATATTTTTTCCCCTTGATTTGAAGCAAAGAGGAGAAATTTTGTAATCAATATATGATGATGATATTTTTTTGGTTTTCACAATAAATTTTATTTTTGTGTAGATTGGGATAAGGAAACTAGAAATTCTCATGGATTCAATTTTGTGACCTTCAGCAATGAGGAGGTAATTCAGTGGAGTATGGTGGAAATGGTGAATTGATCAAGATCAAAACTTGTTCACTACATAAAGTGAAACAATTTCAATGTGTCATGAGAATGCCCATGCTCCATGAGATGTCATCTCATTTATTTCATTTTTATTACTTTATTTTTATGATTTTGAAAGTTTAAGTATGAAATAGTTAGAAGGGATATGGGAGTCAATCTACTTAACCTCGATAAGAGATTTATTTCAAATTTAGGTCTGTAATAATTGAAGATGTAGAATGTGGAGCACCATGTTTATCCAACCCTCTATACATAATGCTAGGATTCAAAGATTTACAATTATGATAGGCATGCCACTATAATGAACCAAAATTTCAAAATATATACAAAACTATTTTATGAAATGAATATATTATAAATAATGTTGTGATTCATCTCTTATATCATTTTTATTTTTGAATTTGTAAGATATATAGATATATTTTAATATTTAACCATCGACTAGTATTTGGCGAATTAAATTTTTATATATATGTGAGCTAGTAATAGTTAGTTCATGTTCAAATTAAAATGTTTATTTTCTATTTTTCTTTTGCTTCTAATAAATTTAAGATAGTTTTTATTTTGAAATATATGAACCTTTATGATGACTCTTTAACATGATTCCATCTAATACATTCCTAATTTTGATGACCATGATTGTATTAAAAACCTTCCCAAAAAAATTGTAAAAAACCATAATCCATACCCCAAATATTTTGAAAAAAAATAGAGAAAGATCAATTAATCATCAATAATGGTGATGACAAGAATAAAACATGTTTATCTCCTACTGGCTTTTCTAAAAATCTTGTTTCAGTACTAGTGTGTCTTATATTTAATTATATATACTTATTTCTATTTATGAATTTAATAATATATATGTTTTTATTATATATTATATAATTAGGTTTTTAACAGGTATTGTAGGTTAGGGAGACATTATATGTCCCCCACTTTATAATTGACATCCAAATGTATGTTTGGTTGTCTATTTTTACTACCCAAGAAGAATATATTATTTATTGTGTCATTGTGAGTGTAATAGAAGTGTGTGTGTGTGTGTGTGTGTGTGTGTGTGTGTGTGTGTGTGTGTGTGTGTGTGTGTGTGTGTGTGTGTGTGTGTGTGTGTGTGTGTGTGTGTGTGTGTGTGTGTGTGTGTGTGTGTGTGTGTGTGTGTGTGTGTGTGTGTGTGTGTGTGTGTGTGTGTGTGTGTGTGTGTGTGTGTGTGAACCATGACAATGAATGCAAGATAAGGTGTCCTTTTAGTAAACAATTATTTAATGGGATTCAATGTATTAAACCATTATTTTCATAATAAATTGTTATAGGGTTCTCAATTATCGCCTCTTTTAAAACTTTGTATTTATAGGGCTATCAAATATCACCTATTTTAAAGCATTGCAATTTTAAATATTTCTGGGGGTATATATTTGTCCTTCAAATTCAAATTTCTTATTAAATATCAATCTTTATTATTTTCAACAAGCATTAGTCTATGGGTTTAGTTTTTAATAATGTAACATTATGAATGGCCACACAATGTCCATTTCCCTAGACCAAACAACACTTCCGATCACTAAACAACCACTAGTTATATTGTTATAAATTATTTAACATAATTATGGTTTTTATACCAAATAGAAAAAAATATTACAATTAAATATATCTTCACATAATGTCCATTTCCCTATACCAAACAACACTTCTGATCACTAAAGAACCACTAGTTATATTGTTATAAATTATTTATCATAATTATGGTTTTTATACCAAATACAAAAATTATTACAATTAAATATATCTTAGATCATATGAATGAAAGTATAGAATTAATATCTACCTAATAGGATACCAAGAGAAATAAGTCTAACTTCCACAATGAAACTAAAATAATCAACATAAATGATAGAGGGATAGGAAAGATCACTCTTTTTTGTTGTTCTATAATTTTGATCATGTAGACTTATTGTACCAAGTGTCTGAAACTTACCCCTAAAATTTATAAATTGCACTATGATCCTAAATAAACTAGTTTTCTATGTGCATACATCATGTACATACCTGAATGTGATAGTCCCATTTGGGCCATGACTATCTCCATGTGATCGCATTTTTCTTACTAGGGTTTTGTAAGATAATTTCTCAATCACATATGCATTATCACTCATGTTATACTTATTTATTCATTTAACAAATATATAAGGAAAAATATAATAATGTCCTTCTTGACCTAGATTGACATTCCAAAAATTAACAAAATTAAATGAGTCGAACAACCACCATGGTAACATTCTATAATATTTATCCTTTATGCTCTAAATTAGATCTCCAAGTAGTTATGTTAGTGTGTGGATGAAAAAACACAAGTGAGGGTTTTGAATGTCATCTTCCCTAAAAGTGAAAATGAAACTACTGAAGTGTAATACCATCCTTTAACACAATATAAATGCTGAGAGACTAAGATATAATGACAATGTGATAAGTATGAAGGATTTTAATGCTTGGATCTATGTTTGACATTGGATGTAACTTATCTTGAAGTATTTATTTATGTTGTATGTCTAATTTTCCCAATTCTTTAATGGTTCAATGAGATCTTATATATATATATATATATAGGTTGATCTAGGAAATTTTTTGTATGTTATCATATTTTAGAAGTAAAAAAACACAAAGTTAAAGGAACCTGATCAATGGGAAAATGAAAACAATCCCACGATGATAAAATGGACAAAACCATACATTGTGCTAGTTTGTCCTAAATGAACCCAATTTTTTTTGTTATATCTCTATCCTCCATGCATATTCAATCCCAACTATATAAGGCTACCATGGAGGTATGGCTTTTGTAGGATATGCTAAATAAGTATGGGAGTGTTTCTTGCATAGTGAGCCACATGCCACCTGATGGGATAACCCATGATCCATCATTTTCACCTCCAAGGATTCATATAATCTGATCATGCAGTCATAAACACTTCTCCCCTCACTTTCAATGACATATAGGGAAAATGAGAAGTCAACTATGGGGTTGGGATTGTAATTCTCAACTAGTATCTAGTCGCCCCTATTTATATAGATATAAATTTGGATTCTAAACTCTGGGATTAGGATTCATTGATGCCTAAATCCATATATATATATATATATATATATATATATATAATTTCATCCCACCCTTTACTCAAATTCCCACCTATTTATTCTAGTCCATGGATCTAGATACCACTCTCTTCATAGTCTAGGTGTGGATTTCCATATTTGAGTGAAAGAAGAGTTTTCTTCGACCATATTTAAGTGAGTAAAATTTGAAATTGTAACATAATACAATCATGCATAAGTGGGTAGCTAATTCACTCACCATCAAGGTATTGGATGTAGTGTTTAAGGATGAGGAAGGATGAGGAGGGATTGAGTAGAGATAATGAAGGAGCCATTAGGGATGTTGAGGGATGGTTAATGAGGGAGTGATTAAGGAGGATGAACAAGTGATTATAGATGACAAGATATGTTTAGGATCAATGACAAAGTGATAAAAGAGGATGAATGATGAGGATGGATTGATTAGGTATGATGAGGGATGATGAATAAATGATTAAGGATGATGAGCAATGGTGAAGGTAAATTAGGTAGTAATTAAGATGATGAGGAATGGTGAGGGTTAATTAGGGAATGATTAGGAATGATGAGGGATGAGGATGGAGTGATTATGGATGATAGAGTATAATTAAGTAATGATTAGGGATGATGAGGGATGGTGAGCCTCAATAAGAGAGTGATTAAGGATGATAATAAAGTGATTATATATCATGATGGAAGGTGAAGGTCAATGAGAGAGTGATTATGGATGATGAGGGACATGGAGGGAGTGATTAGGGATGATAAGGTATGAGGACAACCCTAACATGGGCAAATGGATTTTTAAGAAAAGAGTCTGTATTCTAGTCCAGACATAAGCATTGAAAAAGGGACATAATTATCGATTCAAGTGTCTACTGGCCAATGCAAGTGTCTAACCTGATAGAAAGTATATTTATGTAATCTGATAGTTGGATTTGAATCTTTAGATAGACTATTCATGCACTATACAACTTAGATATATGCTTGCTCATCATTTCATAAACTAATTACAATTTATCCTTCATATTTTTACTTTCAAATTACAATTTGGCATTATACTTTATATATTTAGCATATTCGCATATTTGACATATTTTATTATCCAAATTTAATTAATTATCCTGATCTTCTAATATTTTATTCCATTTTATTTATCTATTCTCTTTTAACCCTTAGAGATCCATTTTCCACCTATATATCCCAAAATGGTTGACACCATAGATGCGAATAAGAATGATTAACAAAACTATATCATGTTATTATGATATTTTCAAAACTCATGGGATAATTGGGTGATGGATATCACCAAAACTATATTGGAGACAAATAAAAAATATAGTGGCAACTCTTTAATCAAAGGATATGATCTAAAATTTTATGGAAAACTATAAGGCTATTAATTCCTTGATCATATGAGGATAATCACAAGAATGAGCCAAGTTAAAGATAAGGGATATTTTATTGAAGTATAAGCATAAAACAAATACTATAGATGCATACTTGAATAAATGTTGGGACTACAATGATAAAGATAATTTAAATAATGAATGTAGATAAAATAAGGTGGATAAGGGAAAATCATGAGACACTACATAATCCTTAAGTGATAATGACTCCAAAAATAGATATGGATATGTATATCTTGTAGCATTAATATTAAACTCACGCAATGATGAATGGCTTGTAGAATATGAATAATCCTATCATATGACTCATGAGAAAGACTGGTCCTATGAGTATGAATAATATGATGGTGATGATGTGTTTTTTGGAGATAAATCAACCTATTAGATCATAGGGAGAAGAAGAGTGAAGTCGATATTTAGATATGTGAGGATATAGGTGTTTTTTACATTCTTTGCCATGTGATGAACTTGATCTTTATGAGTAAGAAGAATGGTGTCAAGGTATACTACTTAGAGTATAATAGGTGGTGAGCATTTTCAAAATAATTTTAGGGTTGAACTAATGGATATGAATTTTTATTCAATCAACTGATCCCTTAGATTAATGTTAGTTGACAATACTTTGTAAGAAGTATGAACTAATAATTGGATATGATTGAAACATCTACAATTTTTAGGTTGAGGCATACTATCATATTACAAATGAGAAGAGGTTGAATCTTAAATTTAAGTATAAAAAAGAATTATTCTTTTGGTAAGAGGGTGGAATCAAAGAGTATAAACTATGGAACCCCTAAATGAAGAAGGCCATCTACAAGCAGACATACTATTAAGGGAAGTGTGCAAGGTTCTTTCCCATATAGAATCAATGAAGTAGTCAAAAGAAGAAACATAAAAATGAAATTTTATGTATAATCTGAAGAATCGATGTTTGAGTATGGTATGGTTGATTTAGAGTCACAATCAGTGTTGTTTTAATGGCAAATTTTCATTAATTTGTGAATATTTTGGTTTTAGAAATTGACATTTGGTGATTTTATAGGTTGGTCAATAGTGGACAATTACCTAAAGTTTTAGATATAAATTAATTTTTAGGGTCAGCTCACCTAATTTATAAAATAAATTTGTTTATAAATATGTATTTCATTAGCACCTTAAAATTCAATATAGGAAAAAACACCACTATATATACTTATTGTATACACATAATATTTTCAAACTTTAATCAATTACTGATGCTCTCTATCTTTTGGGAACCTATCGATTACTAATCTCTCTGAGTGCATGCACAAAAGGGTGTACTAGGAAAGGGGTGAGTATACCATTGGTGCTTCATAGGATTGTTATCCCATTTTCCAATTGTTATCTACACACTTATCTCTTGAAAACCATTCCCATAAGCTTGTTCTTCTTTATTGTACACTCCTTAATCATTTACTACCTTTCATCTCCCTTTTCCTAACCTAAATCCCATTTTGATAGTTTATAGTATTAGGTCAACTAGGTCAACCCTGTAATCTTATGGGTGTAATTCATTTAGGTTCTAGGTCGGCTGTTGGCTGATCTAGCCCATGATCTAGTGAATTTTGTCCATAACAATACTAGGTTGACTAGGTGGACGTTATCTGTCAAAACTTTTAGAATGGATTAGGGGTAAATCCGCCTATATATACAAGATAATTTCTCCCTTATTTATAGAATAAAATAATAAGTAATATCTATTGTGCATCTACTTATCCACCATTCTAATTGAGGAGCAAGCTTAAGTTTTCATACTTTCTTTGGAGATATAGATCTTGTCTTGTGGAGAAATCTTTTGGATGCATTGATAAGTTATGTAGCCTAGAGCTGATTTATCCGTGTCATACTTACATACCACAACAACCTCTTTCCAAGCACCTTTTCTAAGGGAGAGTATGAGGCTTGGCAAGTTCATCTTGAATTAAAGGTAAGTATTCTTAACTTTATTCCTCCTTTGTAAGAGTAAATAGATATGCATTTGTACTTCTCTTCCATGTATTAGGATTATTTATATATTTATGTGAGTATATGTCTCTTATGCATATTTATTTTTATTTTTTATTACCCCCACTTTTTGATATAAGCTTTGTGAGCACTAGATTAAACTTTACTTGTTATTAGTTTAGTAAATATGAAAACATAGGGCCTAGTTAGGGTTATTGCATGATTGTGCTTGATTGGAGTCTTTGGAACCCTCCCTAGTATTGTTTATTGTGATAAGATATCCCTTAATTGGGTCTAGTGGATCCCCATATTGGTCATGTTCCTGATTATCTAATGTATCCCCAATCAAAAGTGTAAGTATGATCTATCTTTTTCAAGTTAGGATTGATTTATAGATATGATGCATTTTTTATTGCATACATTCTGGTGAACCCTATGTGAATCTAACCCTTGTAGGTTTTCTTTCACATTTTTCATTATTTTATCATTTTATTTATAATGTTTTTATATTTGTGATACTAGGTCAATAGGGCTGATATAGTTTCTAACTTATGTGTGTAGGTTTAACATACAGTCACATCAAAATGACTATGTTCTCACAGTACAAGTTTTCACTTCCAGATAATCTACTAGGTTAAACAAGTCAACACAGTACAATTTTTTAGTTCCAGATAAGATGTTGGGTTAAATAGGTCAACACAATACACTTATAAACTTCTAAAAAACATACTAGGTTGACCAGGCCAATAAAGTCATCTTCCAGACTTCCAAAAAACATATTAGGTTGACCAGGTTGATATAGTATTCTTCACAGGCTTCAACAAATAAAGAACTATAGAACTAGGTTAACCTAGTCAACATATTAGAAATTTTAAGTAAAAATCAAGGCACTTCAATAGCAATCTCACTTTCATCCATATATTCCAACCCACCAAATTTCCTTTCTCTCTTTTTCTATAATTTATGTTATTCATTACAGTTCTATTTTTCATGGTTTACAATCTTTAGAACTACCCTTATAAAACAAACTAGGTCAACCTGGTTGACCTAGTTCTATATTTTATCTTCTATCTAAAATATTAGGTCGATATTATCAGCTTAGTTCTTAACAAACCCTTGTGTTAATAGTACAGTAGTGACACCATCGACACTATCAACTTTATACTATAATGTTTGTATGCATTATCATTTGAACCAACGTTGTACTATGTTTCAAAGTTTGAATTAACATCTATATGATAGTAATTACTTCACACTTTCACTTTTAGTTGCTTTCATGTTTAGAATAGATCAAATAGTTTAATTAGGTGGTTTTTGAATATACCATTTAGTTACACTATTTTTCTCTTTCTTGCACACTACCAAATCACATAATTTCAAAAATACATTTAAACAATTGTCTACCCAAGGCCAACCTACTTGGATTTCATTATCGAGGAGGAAGCCAACTTGATTTTTTGGCTAAGTATAAATACATGGTTGATGGTATATATTGGAAAAACACTCGACAACCTTATCATTCCAGTGTGTGAAGTGAGAGAGTAGGCCCCAATACTAATCTAGTACCATTGCCAACACAAATCCCTTTCAGCCTAAAATGTACTAAAACTATCCATAGATTAATTTATAGATTCTTACTTATAACCAACTTTCATATCATATCTAAATTAACACTTTATTATCTAAAAACATTCAAGATGACCACTTAATTAGCATTTATTTTCCAAGTTGGTTGCTTGCTCTTTGTTCAATTGTATGTTGTATTGCAAAAACTTGCATTAGTCAGTGTTGGTGCAAAGTTTTATGCTATGTGACTCAATTGGATCATCATCATTGACTCAATTGATTGTGTGTTTCCTTTTCATTTCTTTCTTTCAAAAATACTTGCAAAAAATTTCTTATTTTAGTATATTGTCATTCTATTTGACACAATCTCTTATAGACTGTCTATTTCCCCTACCTACAATATTGAATTGACCCTATCCACATAATATTCTTTTCTAACCCTCAAGATACATTACTAAGTCAACCCTGTCATCTCTATATCCTTATCTACCTATTTTTTATCCCAGGATATAGTACTACGGTGACCCTATCAACTTTGTATCCTTGTTTGCTTAGTTTTTAGACCTTATTTTCAGTACTAGGTCAACCTAATTGATTCTGTACTCTTATCTATCACTTTATATTTTCTTACTTTTACATCACCTTTACCTTCTTTAGTCCTTCTCCTTCATCATCAACTTCTTGTTTGAAGACAACACTATGTTGAATTCAATGGATATGATAAGCCTTACCAACCCTTGTAGGGTCTCCCACATTTAGATTATGTCTCCTCTCCTAGATTAAAGTAATGTTCATATAGCCACTCACACAAAAAACTATGGGACCCCTCCTCATTCATATTTTCTTTGTAATCCTCTCTTCTCACTTGAAGATCAACCCAAATTATAGTCTACACCTAAAATGCTCTTCTATATCTCTAAACTTTCTCAACATTGAGGAAAGGATCCTTCTACCATTTACCATCTCATGATTAGTGGTCAAACTGAAGAGCTTCATTCACCTTCTCCAACATTCTCATATAGATTTTTGGATACTATCTTCTATTCTTCTCAGCCTCTTCATGTTATTTTGACCCCTTCTTATACCATTACTTCTTCTTTGACTTCATCTACCTCCATGCCTAGTATCTATACTAACATGTCATGTTCTACATCTAGTGGGCCTCTTCCAAGACCCACTCTCCTAAATTATTCTACCAGTCCATCATTTGTTACCCATGGTAACCATGAATCTAGTGTTACTTCTTCTCACCCCTTTACTAGTCCATATTTTTCCACACAAGCAAATTTTTCCACTAGTGCCTCACATTCTAACAGTTTTCTAAGGCTCCTACTAATACATGTAGTGGTACTCAAGCCACTACGTCCAATTCTAATACTTCAAACAATGCCAATAGTGCAACCCAAACCCATCAAAGCCTATCAAAAAATCTTAATCAAATGAATGCTTTTCAAGCTGACAATGCCTATCAAATGATGAAAATACAAATCCACCTTATCCATCTTCAAACCAACCCTCAATAGATTCCATGGGGCATGCATAATCAAAATGTTCCCCCACCTCCTCTTCAAGATGCCCATGGTAATCTTATTCCTCAACATCCTCTTGTCAACTCAAAAATCAAGCATCTTAAAAATGAGCCTCTTACATCTCAAATTGCTAATATTGATATAGGAGGTATCACCCTTACCATTTATTAAAATAAATCAACTAATTCTACTCTTCATATATGTTAGGAATTAAAAGCTTTAAACCAGATTTAATATGACCATAAATTAGATCTGAATTATGTAATAGCATGCATCATAGACATATTCTTCAAATCATATATATTATGAAATCATAATGGGAGAGAACAAGATAAAAACACACATAACATAGATCTACCATGGTTCACCCAATGTGGGCTACATCCAACACAAAATTTCTTAAATAAAATTGTAATCTAAACACAAGATTATAATGAACTCTCATATAGAGAAAAAACCCCTGTAGAGATTATTACACATATAAATGTTACACTTTCACCTGCACCTACACAATAATATATCTCACAAGTTTCTATACCACACCCTACAATACACACCTACACTTTGCAAAAACATCTACACTTTGCAAAAACATCTACACTTTGACTCTAATCCTCAAAGCCACACCCTGCAAATAAACCATCAACCTCTAAAGGTCACACCACACCCTATATATATATATATATATATATATATATATATATATATATATATATATATATATATATATATATATATATATATAGCAAATGAGGGGAAACCAACAAAAGGAGGAGAAAATCATCATGGTTATCCAATATAATAATTATCCACTCAAGGATATCTTATTTTCACCTCATTAAGCTCATCCAAAAGCTTACCCATGAAGGAACATGTCAAGATTATCTCTTCACCTTTTAAGGCAAATTTTTTAACAATCATGTGATCACAATCAAATCCTTGTAACAAAGAAGTTAATACATTTTCCAATGAAAAACCAAATCCCTTAAAATAAGGAAGTCAACATGGAATACAGACATCTAAAAACCAACTCCATAAAACATGAAAACATATAAATTAGATAAAATAAGGACTATTCCTTTCACATGTGGAACAAGGTTCCACAAAAGGTGGAGTGGGGAAAAATGTGCTCCTGACATTTGTGGATCTCTCTAGGCCCATAAAATGTATTCCTATGATCATGTGATAGCCCCAAAGGGCTCCACACTCAACAATCTCCCACTTGGAGACTTTCTCTTGAACAAAATCTATCTCTACTCCATGACCACTAAGGCCAACTAAATCTGAATATAGTCTCAACTTGTCTAATGTGACCACCTTGGTCATCATATCTTCATGATTTTGGCTAGTATTAATCTTCTCCATCTTCACTAGGTTCTCCTCCAAATCTATCTTGATGAAGTGATAATGTAACTAAATGGGTTTCATCCTCAAGTAGAAAGTGGAGTTTTTTTCCAAATGAATAGCACGTTGACTATCACTGTGTAGTCTCCCAACTTCTTGTTCACGTCCCAACTCTTGAAAAAACTCCTATAACCAAATCATATCCTTTTTATCCTCTATATTAGTAACATACTCTACCTCTATGGTTGAAAAATCCACAACCTTCTATATCTTGAAAATCCAACTAATCACTGTATCTCCAATAGTAAATATATAACATGTCATACTTCTCTTGATATCAATATCCCCTTCCATATATAAGTCCACATAACCAATAAAATTGGTATCCAATCTACCATAACATAATGCAACATCCATGGTTCCTCTCAAATATCAAATAATCCATTTAACTGCTTGCTAATGCTCATAACCTAGATCACTCATATACCTGCTCACAACTCCTATTGCTTAGGCAATATCTAACATAGTACAAACCATGGCATACATCAAGCTATCAATTTTTGATGAGTAAGGTACCTTGGACATCCTAATCTTTTCAACTTCCATCTTGGGACACTATTCTTTTGATAATCTAAAGTGGCCTACCAAAGGAGTACCTACAGATTTAGCATCTAACATGTTAAACCTTTCCAAGACTTTCTTCACATATTCTGATTGGGATAAGATCAGCATCCTCTCCTTCCTATCACAAAAAATCCTCATAATAAGGATTTGCTTTACATCACCCAAATCCTTCATAGAAAAGGAATCACTAAGTTGTTTCTTGAGCATATGAATATGTTGTATGTTCTTTCCAATGACTAGCATGTCATCGACATACAAGCATAATATAATAAAGGAACCATCATCAAAATGTTTGATGTACATGTAACGATCTAAATGACACCTTTGATATTATTTTTCCAACATAAAATAATCAAATTTCTTATACCATTGTCATGGAGCTTGTTTCAAACCATACAAGCTCTTCTTTAGTCTGCACACATAGTTCTCCTTCCCTTTGACCTCATATCCTTGTGATTGCTTTATGTACAACTCTTCATCCAAATCACCATGAATAAAATCAATTTTCTCATCTAAATATTCTAAGTGCAAATACTTAACTGAAACTAAACCAAGAATAATCCTAATAGAAGTCATTTTTATAATAAGAGAGAAAATATCATCAAAAAATTACCTAATTTTTGTGCAAACCCCTTGACCACTATCCTGGCCTTATACCTTTTTCTCCCTTCATCTTCTTATTTTATTTTGAATATCCATTTGTTTGGTGATGTACTCTTTCCCTTGGTTAACCTTACCGAATCCCACATTTGGTTATCCATGAGAGATCTATGTTCTTCATCCATGGATTATTTCAACTTTATCCTGGCATCTACCTACATTGCTTCCTCATAACACTTTGGATCTCCATTTTTAGAGAGTAAAAAATAATTCAAATAAGGAAAAAAAACATTCAGGTGTTCTTCTTACCCTAGAATATCTTCTTACCATAGGAGTTTGGGGTCTTTGTGTAGAAGGTTCCTGAACTAAATCCTTAGATACTTTACCATCTACAATGTCATCTAATACTATGTACTCTTTCTATTCCTGATCCTATTCCTAAAACTAATCCTTATGCATGAATTTTTAATTAAATACTACTTCTCTAGATCAAAATATTTTCTTATCTTTAATGCTCCATAAATGGAAACTAAAGTCATCCTCACCATAACCAACAAATGTGCATTTCTCTGATTTAGCTTCTAACTTTGTCCTATTCTCTTTCTTAATGAGAGAAAAAGCCTCACATCCAAAGACTATAAGAAAATATTAATAAAAAAATTTACCAAGCCAAGCTTGTTCAGGAATGCCTCCATCCAAAGGCATAGAAGGTCCTGTATTTGTCAGATATACTACCATGTTAACTTCTTTTGCCCAAAACTATAAAGTCAACCCTGCATGTAGCCTCATGCTACTATCATGTTCCATTATTATTTTATTCATCCTTTTAGATACTCCATTTTATTTTGGATTTCTTAGAACTATCCTTTACCTATGGATTCCATTGTTAGAACAATAATCAAATAAAGCACTACTACAATACTTACCTCCATTATTTGATCTGAGACATTTCAATTTGAGACCTGTTTCATTCTCAACCAAGGATTTCCACTTCTTAAAAGTTTCAAATACATCAAATATATTTTTAATGCAATAAACCCAAACTTTCCTAGTTACATCATCAATAAAAGTAACATAATAATTAGATCCACCAATATAATATACTTGAGTTGGTCCCCATACATTTGAGTGTACTAACTCTAACTTGTGATCTTTCTTTATGGGTCTAACCTTCAGGAACATAACCCACTTTTATTTCCCATACACATAATTCTCATAAAAGTATAAATCTATATCTTTCATTCTTAGCAACTTATCTTTTAAGATCTACATGCCCTTATGGCTCATATGACTGATCCTATAGTGTCACATAGTTACATATTCATCTGCAGAAACTAAATCAAGATAATCAACACTAATAGTCAAATATAAAGTACCAACTTTTTTACCTCTCAATATTATAAAATAACCTTTGGTAACTTTCCAAGAATCTATAGTAAATAATAATAAACATTCCTCACTACCCAATTGCACCACTAAAACCAAATTCCATCTCAGCATAGGCATATGTATGACATCCTTAAGGATCTATGTGTTCCCATTCTACATGTTAATCTAAACACAATCTTTCCCTACTATATCACATGGTTCATCATCACCAAGATATACATATCCTAAATTCTCTTAAACATAATTAGTAAAATAATGCCGATGTGGGGTGGCATGAAAAGAAGCCCCTAAATCTAAAATCTAAGACTCAAAAAAAATATCCATAGAAAGAATTAAGGCATCCTAAAATGATTTATCTAATTTCAAACTTACCTCATTCATTTTCTCCTTGTTTGCATTCATATCCTTAAGTGACCAACAATACTTCTTTAAGTGTCCACTCTTCCCACAATACCATCATAGCATCTTGGATCTATATCTAGACTTAGATCTATCCTTTGACTTTCCACAGTGGCCTTTACCTGTATCCTTTTACCTCCATCTAGTATCAATAAATAAATCATTACCTAAAGATGATTTAGCAATGCTTTTCCTTCACATCTCCTTGCTAAGAATCACACCTAGAACATCCTCCAAATTCAAGCTTCCCTTGGTAGGGACTGTATTACTTATAACCATAACCAAACTATCCCAACTATTAGGTAAATAACATAAGATTATTAAAATTATAAATTCATCATCAAACTTCTTTCCAATTGAATTAATCATACTTACAATCATATTAAAATGATTTAGATGATTAGCAATTGAACCATTCTCAGACATTTTCATGTTAAACAATCTTTTCATAAGAAACATTTTATTAGAAGTTGAGGGTTTCTCATATAACTTTCAAAGTTTATCCATGAGATCTTTTGTGGTTTTCTCATAAAAAATATTAAATGCAAAAAACTATGCAAGGCATAATCGAATGGCTCCCAATGCCTTCCTGTCAAGCAATGACCAATCTACACCACTCATACTTACAAGTTATTCTCTTTTCCCCTCCAAGGGGAGATGAATCTTCTTTTATATAGGTAATATTCCATATGCATTTTCCACAAACCAAAATTCTACCATAAAAATTCTCAACCTTTGAATCTGATCTCTTCTCCTATAGCTCCCACTCAATCTAATAACCTTTCTTTTGATTTACCACTTTAGCAAAATGCACAACTAATGGCTCTGATACCAGTTTTTAGGAATTAAAAAATTTAAACTAGATTTAATATGACCATAAATCATATCTAAATTATGCAATAGCATGCATCACAGAAACATTCCTGAAATCATAGATATTATGAAATCATAAATGGAGAGAACAAGATAAAAACGTGCATAACACAGATCTACCATGGTTCACTAAATGTGGGCTACATCCACCAAGAAATTCTTCAAATAAAATTGTAATCTGAAACCAAGATTATAATGAACTCTCATAGAGATAAAAAAATCTCCTGTAGAAAATACTTCACAAATAAATGTTGTACTTTCACCTGCACTTGCACAATACTATATCTCACAAGATGTTATACCCACGCCCTATAATAAACACCTGCACTTTGTAAAAACATCTAGACTTGGACTCTGATCCTCAAAGCCACACCCTACAAATAAACCATCAACCTTTAAAGGCCACACCACACCCTGTACATATATCAAATGAGGGAAAATCCACAAAATGAGGAAAAACTCACCATATTTACCCAACATAATAATTATCTACTCAAGGACAACTCAGTTCCACCTAATCAAGCTCATCTAAAAGCTTACCCAAGAAGGAACATGCTAAGATTGACTCTCCACCTTTTAAGGCACATTTTCCAATAATCATGTGATGACAACCAACTCCTTATAACAAGGAAGGCAATACATTTTCTAATGAACAACCAACTCCCTCAGAATAAAGAAGTCAACATGGAAAATAGACATCTAACAACCAACTTCATAAAACATAGAGACATATAAATTAGATAAAACAAGAATATTCCAATCACATGTGGAATAAGGTTCCATAAAGGTGGAGTGGGAAAAAATGCTCTCCCCACATTTTTGGAGCTCTCTAGGTCCCCAAAATGTATTCTTGTGGTCATATGATAGCCCCAATGGGCTCACAGTCAATAATATAAAAACATTTAAAAATCTATATAAAGACTGGGTAAAATGAAATATCTTTGCCACTACCAAGATATTAGCCAAAACTCTCTTGTTTCATGCTTTATAATGGTACAACCAACTTAAAACTCATTCTATTACTAGTTTGGAAGATTTAGTAAATGATTTATTCCAAGAGTTTCAAACTAGTGATCTTATTGAGAATACATTGGCCCATTTTATCAATTATAATTAACTTGAAATTGAAACTGCCCAAGATTTTGTTAAAAGGTCAAAAACATTGTCCAATAAATGTGAACATAACATGGTTGATGATAACTTTTTCCATTTATTTACCAATGCTCTTTTTCCCAAGTTATAATATTGGGTCTGAACTCTCTCTCTCTCTCTCTCTCTCTCTCTCTCTCTCTCTCTCTCTCTCTCTCTCTCTCTCTCTCTCTCTCTCTCTCTCTCTCTCTCTCTCTCTCTCTCTCTCCCCACGTACTTTAGAGGAGGCTATTGACCAAGCTAAATTTCAAGATTTCCTTATGCATCAATTCAAGCCATCCCAAACTTTTATGAGTATTAGTATATTACTTGTGATCTAGGAATTTAACTCAAGAGAGGATGATTAGTATGGTGTTAGTTCCAAAATGAAAACAAAATGAAATAAACACACTAATAGCATAACATGTCTAGGCCTAGACACTAGGGAGAGCTTAGTTAACAAAATAAAAATATAAGCACAACTAAAAAGCAAGGAATGAAAACACAAGAATTTCCTTCACCTTCTGTGGATCCTCCAAATGCCTTTGTAGTGGTGGCTTACTTAGCTTTTGCTCATGAAGTCTTCATCAAAGGAGGATTGGCTATCTCCTCTTCTCCTTGTACCTTTGGCTTGTGGTTTGGCTTGGTTTGGAATTAATTTAGCATTATAACACTAGTTTCATGAATCTTTTGGAACCAATACTCCATTATAACTTTGCACAAATTAAGCTTTTAAATGATTTTGTGAGGCCTCCTATTTATATATTTTTGGATTTGATCAAAATCAACCTCAACCATCCATCTCAACATTGAGATGTGTGGTTGAGTATTAATTCAATTTTTGGAATTAATTTTGTAATTATTCTCATCATGGCATTGGAATAAGGGGCAATTAAGAGGCATATAAGGCATCATTGAAGGCATTGATGAGACATGGAGGGCATGAACCCTAATATTTGTGGTATTTATGACCTAGGGATGTCTTCCCAAGAAATGAGGTCACTTGATGAAAATATTTAATATTCATTTACAAAACAAATTATTCAACAAGTTTCCATGGAATTCTTAATTAGGCCTTGATTTAGGTTAATTAGCTCTTAAGCATGATTAAGCACATTATGCATAAATTACCCAAATTGATCATAGTGCCTTCTGATTGGTCCTAAATTTTATTGGTTTTAAATTGGAAGTCTACATCAAATGCATTGGATGTGTATTCTAATTTAGGATGTTTCCAACAAAAAATAACAAAGGCACGAGTCTTATGAAAAATATGTGATAGGAAAGAGCAGTCTAGAGCACATGGGTGAAAATTTGGCATTTTGACTCAAAATGATCTGATCAAAGCTAGTTGGCCCATAAATTGTATTGCCCCATTTATGGATACCCTATCCAAAATCAACATTTGAATATGTCATTTTCACATCATTTTATGTGTTTTAGTGTTTTTAGGCCAAATTGTGCATTTTGAGTGGAAATTGGTCAAAATCCTGGTTGGAGGTTATTAGTAGCAAGTTTTAGGTGTCTATAGTTTTCCCCTATTTGGAAAGGCATTGCAAGCTATAAGCACAGTAATGTCTTCTCAAATAATGATAAATGGCCTATATTCCAAAAAGAAGATGATGGTTGAAGAACAAACCTCCAAATGGTTTTTTGGAAGCCTATTATGATGCCCCCTTAAGGGAGTGGCCATCACATTTATTGATGGATAGTCCCTCAAAAAGAATCAAGAAGAAAGGTGGAATTAACCCATTGTTGAGATTAATCCGAATGATAAAATTCTTGTATGCATTGATTTAAAAAGGAGGTTAATTTACCCGAAGGTGGTTATAATTAGGAATAAAAATCAAAATAATGATTTGCCCATAGGTGGTTATAATCATTAAGAGGACCCGGATTGGCTAAAATTGATGGTGTCCCAGTTAAGGTTGATTATCATGGATATAACCTGGAATATAGATTAAAGATAAGTGGGCACAAAATGATGAAAGAGATGGATAGAGGAATGATATTGATCAATATAATGATTTAGTTGGACTTATCAATAAGGAGATGTTCATCTTTATTAACAATGATACAACTAGAAAGGTCAAATGAGTTGATTTGATCAAGGGTGGGATATGAGGATTTGCCAAGGTACCAAGGAGAAACTTATGTGGCTCTATTGATTTTAGACCTTCCTGAAGCTAATTTTTGATATAGCATATGATGGTAGACTTCATGATAGAACACCATGAAGACTTGACCAAAATATGCATAAAGATTGACTCTCGATCTAATAAACACTTAAAAATAATACACCAATGATAAAAACCATGATGACAATGTTGACATATGAATATGGATAGACTAAAGAATAATGTGCACAAGGAATCACCTAATGAACACATAGACTGAGTTAAGGCAATAGTGTTGAAACCAAACAAACAGTCAAGTAAACAGACAAAAAATAAACAAATAAATAACTTGAAATAAACAAACAAACAAAAAGCCTAAAAATAAAAGCAAAAGAATGCATCTTAACAATGACAATGCCCTAGTAAGGTGGATCAAGGATAATTGACTAGGCTTAAATAGGACAATTTTTGTTGGGTTTTTGAAATATTATGAATGTTTTTGGAATTTTGAGGTTATCTTAACTCATTAGAGAATGACAAGATACTTGCTCACAAAATGGTGAGATCATTTGGCTTAGGTTGCTCACAAAATGGTGAGAGCGTATGGAAAGGGGGACTGAGGTGACCTCAATACAAATTGAGCATGACCCACATAGTCCTAAAATGACCTCAAGTCACAGTAATTCCATCCACACAAAAGGTGAGAAAAAACCAACTAGGTCTTAACAAGTTTTCAAATCTGACAAATAGCCAGTCAAATGAAAATAATGATGGCAAAGTGATGTGGCAATTCATGATAAACAATTGTTGCCCCTAGTTTACCCATAGGCAGCTATAAGTAAGATACAATAGCATAGATCAATGATACTAATTTTCCCATAGGTGGTTATAATTAGTAACAAGACTAGTGAGACACTGATTAGCCCATAGGTAGCTATAATCAGGCTCACATAAACAAATGTGGATAGAATGAAAGATATATTGTTAGATCAACTACCACACTACTTTCATAGACTGTCATTGTAAATAAGGATTGGATTGATTGTTGAAACTTGAGCAAAATCCCCCCAAGAAATGTGTGGGAAGAATCAAAAGAACCAAGATAAAAATAGGATTGGGTAGGATGACTAAAAATAGGCTTTAGTCCAGATAGGAATGGAATGATAATTTGGAATGGCATTGTTAAGGATAATGATGGTTTAGATAGATTAGATAAAATGGTAAGAGGGTTACCCCCAAGTGATGAGGTTAAATGGCTAGGATATATAATAATGGTAAATAATCATATATAACAATGGCAATGGCATGGCAATATGAGATAATATGGTACATGCTATTGGTCTGGGTATGGTTTTTGATTATGGTGTTCCTATTGATGGAGAGATGAACATCCTAATCAACAAATGATACAAACATAATACTTGATCATGTTAATTTCTAGCCCACACCTCATTTTAATAGCTACTCTATCAAAAATGGCTTGCAAATTTGGTTGCCAAGAATGTTTTTGTGATCTTCATTAGTCTTTGATTCTATTTCCTTCAAGCATCAAGACAAGGTATCTTTATAGCCTTTGAAAAGGAAAGTGCGACCATGGATGGTAAATAAGGACAAATAATGGATGGTTGTTTTATTTTGAAATGGAATGATAGATTATAATTAAATGTATAGTGGTGGGGAAACAAATGAATATCAGGACTTTTAGTCACATGTAATGTTGTTGATGCTAGATTTGACATAATTTTGGTTGTAGCGGGGTTGAAGACTTATTCTCTTGATAGGACCACCAAATTTTTCTATTGTCTGATCTTGAGAGTAACTACCATCTTATTAGGCCATAGATAGGAAGTTATTTTGATTTTATCTTCATCAAGCAGTGAAGAACTTTTGTGTTCAACTATTGATGCCTCAAAGATGTTTTCACCAATGAATTTATCTTGATTTTCCTATAGTGCCTTTGAGAAGGCTTCACTAAGGAATGTTTACTTTTGACTTTGATTATCTTCTAGTGTTTCCAAAAAAGTCTCACTATAAGATGTCAAGTTCTAACTTGGATTGTCCCTTAATGCCTTTGAAAAGTTGTCACTAGGAAAGTGTTATTCTACTACATAAATGTTGTCTTGGCCTCTTTTCTCTTCTTCAACTAATATGTCTCCATGGATGTAGTTCAAAAAAGTGTGATTCTATCAATCCCAATAGACACTTTTGGGAGATGGAATGTCAATAATATGGTTGTTTTGGTTGATGATAATATCCTGTGGAATGGTAATAAAATGGGGAGAGCCTACACAATCCTCATAGAAGATATTAGGATAACTTATGTCAATTTTGAAGTAATCATCCTCAAAAACCATAGAAGGATCACAAATGTATTCAAATTGATCTACAAGGCATGCATAACCAATATTGTAATAGCCATAAACATATTCTTCTTCTGAATCTGATTCTAACTCAAGGGACTCTAAATCTAATGTTGAGACTAATGTTGATTCAGATTTTGATTTTGATGCTAATTCTAATGTCGGTCTAAGAGTAAAACTTGAATCTAACTCTAATTCTTCATTTGATGGGTACTTTATTATAATGATGTCTTATTGAATATTTGGTTTTAGATAAGTAATGGCCTGTAATGGCATAATGGGCTTTATAAAAACTAGTTTGTCAAAGCGATTCACCTCTATAATGGGAAAAAGGTATAGATACAACTCCTTAGAGACTAGCTTATCAATAGGAGGCTCTTTAAAAATAGTCACATGGTTGAGGTAATGATTTTCCCAAAGGTGGTTATAATCATTAAGAAGTGACTCAGTAAATACTAGCTCATCAAAGTGAGACTCCTCGATAATTGGGATAGGATCAATAGGCAATTTATCATAGGCTGACTTATCACAAATGGTTGATTCAATAAAAGCATCTTGGATTGGTTGGTTCTCTTGGCCTTGGTTTCTAATGAGTTATAAAATACCAATTTTGAACATAGCTTGGTCTTTGAATTATTGGATCGATTGAGGTTTGGTTGGGATTATTACTGGATGAAGAATGACTTGTAGTTGGATAATGGTAGGGTCTTAGGGAGCATGATTACTCACATGAACCAAAGGACAAAGTCTTGAGATGGTAACGATAGGGTGTTATGGGGATTGATTACTTACACAAGCCAAAAGACTAGGTCTTCAAATGATGAAGGGTTGTGGGGCTTGATTTCTTGCACAAACCAAAGGAGGAGGTCTTGGTATAGAAATGGTATTCCTTGGATATTGTAGAGCTTGATAGCTCATATAATCTAAAGGAGGGTTAGGGGTAGTTGATGATCAGATAAAAAAAGGATGGTGTGAAACTTGATTGCTTGCACAAGTAAAAGCATCCAAGTCTTCCTCATAAACCATATCATCTTAATCATGAGTTGGATCATAAGCTGGTTCTTGACTATATTCCACATATTGATTATTGTAAAGAAGGTATGGATCTATATCCTAAACAACATTATCTATAATTGGGTCTTCATATTCCTTTTTAAAAGCCTCTTCATACCAATCAAGGTCTCGAGTTGGATCATAAGTTTCTTCATGAATTTGTTCCCATGAATGATTAATATGAGGTAGATAGAAATATATCTCACAAACCATATTAGCATTATTGCGGTCTTGAAAAAAGCCATAAAAGTCATTTTGTGCAACCATTCTATCATAAGTAGATTGTAAGTGACTCCACTATAAGTGTAGTGAGACGTATCCATGTAAATGATGAAAGCTCCAAAAACAAAAGGACTTAGAGTTCTACAAACTCTAAAAAACTATGTCCAAGGGAAGAATGGTTCAAATTTGGTCTAACTTGGTCGAAAGGGTGGATCTATATCTCTAATATGGTCTAAAAGTGGAGTTGTATCTCCCAAAATGGTTTGTGTTAAGACTTGGCATAAAATAACCTAACATCAAATGTCTTATGTCAAATTTCATACACACAAAAGGTCAAACATATGAATAAAAAATGGCATGTCAAAGGTATAGGTCGAAGTGTTCCAAATAAGGTCTAAACTAGGAAAGGGAAAAGTTGAGTTACCAGGTCTTTTATCCAAACACAGAGTCAAAATCTAGGCTCAAACAAATAGGCATGTACTATAACTTTTGTCCAAATAGCATCAAAATATAGACTTGAAACAAAGGCTACTGTGATTTGATTTAATCTAACAAGTTTGGAAACAACTTTGACATAGACCTATCACATGGAATCAAACATAAAGATGATCAGTTCACATAAAGTATAAGACAAAATTCTCTTTGAGAAAGGTTGTGCTCTCCTAAATAAAGGCACAAATAATGGTGGAGATAGGTATTAAACAAACAAACCATCAATAGTTTTTAATTTTGGGTAAATCAATTAATCAAAGTTATGCAACCCAAAAGAGAAAGATCTATGTATCAACCCCATGAATTGAAGCCTGAACAAAAATCAATCAATGTTTGAATCCAAACTTGACAAGGATAATTTTAATTCAAAACTAGGATTGGACCAAACATGCTAGACAAGATTGGACAACGTGACGGCACAAGACAAAGGTCTAAATCATATACACAAAATGGTTTGAAATAAATGGTTTTGATATAGTGGTAAATAAGTCTTAAAACAAATTGATCAGCCTAACAATGTAAACATAATCAAATAATCTGGTCAATGTTATGTTTCAAAAGACTAAAAAGGCTCAAAAATGTTTTGACATGATTTGGGTAGCATAACACTACCCTTCACAACTCAAAGGCATTATTTTGACATGGCTCATGAACAAACAAACAAGTTTTAGCCTCAAAACATATCAAATAAAAATGACCAAAATACACTAAGTATAATCATCCAAATCCTAGCAAGGGTATGGCAAAATGGGGTTTACTAAACTAGCAAGGTTTCGATCATTCTAGGGGAATCAATTACACAATGACTTTTTTGCCAAATAATGCAAAATAAAAGCATAGATTTTGGGTCTGTATCACTTGTCTTATTGAAAAAAGGTCTAGTCCTTTTTATAACCACTACATCCTATTATTTGCTCAGTGTAGTGCAATTTCCAAAGTGCCACTATGTCATATGTACAACTCTAAAAGATTCAAATGAAGTCAATGTTGGGAGATGAAGCCTCGGGTCAAAGCTTCCCTAAAGAACTTATGGGAGGTGATGAAGTCCCCCTCACAAGCCAAGATGCATAAATAAATAAAGCATAAAAGTAGAAAGACTTTAGGGTCATTTTCAAGATCACCTAAACTTTGACAAGTTTTTTGGGAGTGCTTTAGACGACTTTCTTTCTAAGCCTTGGACTAGGCTAATTGCAATAGGAATTATGCTTTTGATAACCAGGGTTCTCTATAGGGGACAAATGAAAGAGAATACATGTGACATTCTTCTTTTTTCCAAACAAAATCTAATTAAATAACTATTACAAGTAAAAATTGATAAGTATGTTCAATTTTAAACCCAAATGAAATGTTTGGTGGTGTTCATTTGAACCCTTGGTCTTAGTTGCAAACTTTAAAAACATTCACCAAAAATACCTAAAATTCTTTGTTAAATACCAAAACAAAGTTCCTAATTAAATTTTAATCATGTAAAAGTGATTTAAACATGTTTTAAGCAAATATCTCACTTGGTCCTATAGAAAAATTGTTAGCATATCCTTTAGCTTTGAAGCCCTTTTGAGTTTGAAATAAAAAACTTTAAAAAAGTAGATCTTAGGTTTGTGTTTTTGGAAAAACATAGTGACCAACATCAATCAATACCATTGATGTCAGTTATAGGCAACCAAGATCTAACTGATGTTGGTTCTGCTAACTGACATCGATTAAGTTAGGTAATCGATGATGATATTTTTGTTGATGTCAGTTACTATGTAAAAATTGTGGCAACCAGAAATGGAAAAATAAAGTTAGAAAATCAATTTGAAAGAGTTTTAAATGCTCAAATGAATTTTTTTAAAGTTGTAAAAGGATCTCCTTCAGGTGTAGGATGCATCTAGTCCTACAAGGGATGCCATTATGTGATCTAGGAATTTGACTCAAGATAGAATGGTTAGTATGGTGTTAGTTCTAAAATGAAATAAACACACTAATAACATAACATCTGTAGGCTTAGACATGAGGGAGAACTTAGTTAACAAAAACAAATGATAAGCAAAACTAAAAATCAAGGAATGAAAACATAAGAATTCCTTTCACCTTCCTTGGATGCTCCAAATGCCTTTGTAGTGGTGGCTTGATTGGCTTGTACTGATGAAGTCTTCATCAAAGGAGGCTTGGCTATCTCCTCTTCCCCTTGGCACCTTTGGCTTATGGCTTGGCTTGGTTTGGATCAATTTTTTATTATAACACTAGTTTTATGAATATTTTGGAACCAATCTTGCATTATAACTTTTCACAAATTAAGATTTTAAATGATGTTGTGAGGCCTCCTATATATAGATTTTTGGATCTGATCATAATCAACCTCAACCATCCATCTCAAGATTGAGATGTGTTGTTGAGGATTAATTCAATTTTTGGAATTAATTTTGTAATTATCCTCATCAAGGCATTGGAAGAAGGGGCAATTACGAGGCATAGAGGGCATCATGGAAGGCATTGATGAGACATGAAGGGCATGAATCTTGATATTTGTGGCATTTATGGACTAGGGATGTCTTCCCAAGAAATGAGATCGCTAAATGATGCAAATATTCAATATTCATTTCCAAAAAATATTATTTAACAAGTTTCCATGAAAATTATTAATTAGACCTTAATTTGGGTTAATTATCTCTTAAGCATGATTAAGCACATTGTGCACAAATTACCCAAATTGATTAGAATGCCTTGTTATTAGTCCTAAATTTGACTAGTTTTGAATTGAAAGTCCACATTAGATGCATTGGATGTGTATTCTCATTTAGGATGTTGCCAACAACAAATAACAAAGGCATGAGTCTTGTGCAAAATATGTGATAGGAAAGAGTAGTATAGAGCATGTGGGTGTAAATTTGGAATTTTGACTCAAAATGATTTGATCAAATTTAGTTGGCCCATAAATTGCAATGCTCATTTAGGGATACCCTAGCCAAAATCGATATTTGAATATGTCATTTTCACATCATTTTTCATGCTTTAGTGTTTTTAGGCTAAATTATGTATTTTGAGTGGAAATTGGTCAAAAGCCTAGTTGGAGGTTATCAACAGCTAGTTTTAGGTGTCTACATTACTCAAGAACAAGAATTGTCATACTACTAATGATGGTGTCATGAACTCTTATGACACCATTCACACTATTAAATTTGTTGTTCCAAACCAATCTTTGGAACCATCTCCCCCTTCTAACCAATTTACTAATCCTCATTTACCTTCACCTAATAACATCAATGTTTACAAACCTTTATCCTCGATAGAATCACTAAAATATCTACCTAGGCCTCTACCATGAGAAATTGATACCAATCATCCTATGAAATGTTGGTATGATCTCAATAAATTTTATTGGTTTCATGTTAGTTGGGGTCATTCTCATGAGACCTGTAGGTAGCTTCATAATTTGGCTATGGATTTACTTCTTGGTCCCAAATTTGACCATGATTATATCATTCATAAATGTCAATAATCCTATGACATTACTTTCAAATACCATGAAATAACTACTAAATCTCAAGATTTGAATCAAGTTAATGCTCATTTGTCCATCTATAAAGATCTTCCAAATCATGAAATTACCTAAGACAAGACCACCCCTTATACAAATAATGTTGAAAGTCTTATTGATCAAAATTCCTGAAGAGAATGTGGTGAATATGACTAATATGTCAAGGGTAGTTACTTTTATTTATCCTCAACATATCTACACACCTCCATTGTCTCGCACATTTTGTGTTATCTAAGATTCTTTCCCAACTCATTGTTGAGGTCAACATACCCCCATTTCTAAAAAATGGGGACCATTGTTTCAAATTTGCAAATTTGTGCTTAAAATTTAAAATTCACTTGATCAGAGTACCATTAGCATGTTTTGCACATTATCTTTATTTGAAGATCATCCACACCTAGTTTGGTTGGCATATTTATTCATGACTCTGGTTTGATTTTGTCTAAATTTGCTAACATTAGATCTTTATGTTTAAGGTTTCAAGTCTAATGGAGTCCATTTAGAATGGACAATGTTTATATTTCATGATTTAATGTTAATTTGGTCTTTCACTAGCCTTTGGTCTATCAAAAATAAAATTGAATTCATGTTTGATCATCTTAAAACCCTATTTCAAATTGCCCTAGCCTAGGTCCTTTTGAATCAAATTCAAATTTTTGCAGAAGTAATTTGCATGGGAATAATTAATTATGTCATGAACCTAGTTTAATTTTTATCCCAAGGTTTAGTTATGTTTGTCAACATGACCAAACCTTGGTCTAAAAATTTATACTTGGTCCTTTATGTTCTTTATCAACAAATGGTGACTTGTATGGGAAACATAGCAATATGTTAGAATTCAAAGACTCTAGTTTGGACTAATAACTAGTATACTTATTCCACTTGATCAATCACCCTTATTCATATCAATTCATGGTTAAAATAAGTCTTACACATGCAAAATTAGGATTAAACATTAAAAATTAGTCATGTTGTGTGTGTTATTTGATTCCACCTACTATTTTCCATGGTATTTGGGGGAAAACTTCCATATTTCATGACTTTAACCATTAACACTAACTTACAGCATGTTTGATAATTCATT
Organism: Torreya grandis; assembly: GCA_037957365.1. Classification (NCBI taxonomy): domain Eukaryota; kingdom Viridiplantae; phylum Streptophyta; class Pinopsida; order Cupressales; family Taxaceae; genus Torreya; species Torreya grandis. The sequence continues at coordinate 3,137,744 of JARHVA010001333.1, forward strand.
AAAAATCTTGCTTTAGCTTACATAAGGCTTAGGCATTACTCTATTGTGATCTAGGCATCCAAAGTTCTAAAAGAGATGCTTTTGCATCCACTCTAGACCTTGATCCACTATCAACCAAGCATCCATAGCTTTGATGCATATTACTAGGATCACCTCTGCTTAGAAAGTTCTTTGAATTTTGCAATAGGCTCCTATTTTTTGTATTTTTTAGATCATTTTTGACATATAGCCAAGGTTGAGAATCAGTTTAGCCAAGTTTTGGGATTTGGTCAAATATTTGGTCTTCAGATAATCATCCTTAGCTACAAACTATCATAATCAATAATGTTTATTAAGCGCAAACATGACTATGTCCTAATAATTCAAGCTTTCATCCTAAATGTGTAACCCTTCTTATAATCAAGTTTATATCAAATCAAGGCTTAAAATCTCAAGGAAAATTTATCTTACTTATTAGTCCTTATCAGTTTATCCAAAATATAATATAAGCTCTCATTTCAACAATCCATGATCTACCAATGTTGAGAGGTCATACCTACATCCCTGATTGGTGAGGTTATTGAGTAATTAGGAGTGTTGAGTTGAGGACTATCCAAAAAGACTTATTAAAATCAAGGAACAAAGAAGAGAAAACAAACACACTAAACACAAAGCAAACAAATAGAAAGCAAAAGGAAATAAATGAATATCTACAAATACTATGTGCAAGCAAGGGGAAAGAAAGGAAACAAAAGCAAAAAAATTAATATAACCTACCAGAGCTAAACTCACAAATTACTCCAATGAGTTTCCCTGGGTCAAATGGGAAACTATTTGATCTACCATGAAATATTGAAGGTTGATTATTTTATTTCGATGGTACCTTCCTACAAATAGTACCACTTATATGTTCATATCTTCTAGACTATGTCTTGAATTCTTATCTCCATTATCATGTACATAGATTGAAGATATTAATATAAAACCCAATCATATTCTTCTCTGATTCTTCTATCTTACATCAAGAGTTCTAATTTATAGCCTAATAAAGGCCTATATCATCTTCATTTAATAATGACAACTCAACTATTAAGTATGAACTGATGTCTTTATTATGTTTTATTTGAGGTGGGGATGGGTTATCAATCTTTGCATACCAATTTTCCAAATCATCCTAAAATGTCTCTTCATCATGATTAATTAGAAGGATAGGAAGTTCATGTAGAATCTTACCATTTGAAACATCATGGTCATGTATTTATAACCTTATGTTGTAAGCATACGAAATCTCTTGATATGTTGTATCTACTCCATCTTCATCCTCAAAAATTAATGACATCTCCTCTTCCCAATCAAGCTCAATCTCATCTTGCTTTGGGATCTCTAGAATAATATTGCCTTCTTGATACTCCTCAATTTTTTTAAAAAATACTGGTATAACCACTGCCAATGGTGTTTTTCTTCAAGAGTATCCTTTATTGTAGCAATGATTCCATATGAATGGTACTCATAACTATCTTTTGAAGGGAGGTCTACTTTTATCTAATCTTGTTCATGGGGCTTCTCATTTTGAAAGGATATTATAGATTTTAGAGCATCTTCAAGTTCATTTTCTTCTTCAAATGGAAAATCAAAAACCTCTACTATAAGAGTGGTTCAAAAATATTTTGATGTCCTTTAAAATACATATGTTTGTGTAACATTATCTTGGTTAGGCATAGTTTTATATTTATCTCTTTCATCCTGATATGTTTCAAAGATACTACAAGATTCTACATAATCTAATTCATCAATGTTTGTAGCATTATTAGTTGGAGCTATAACACAAAGTTTCATTTCATATACATTCTTAGATGACTCATCATTGTTTATATTGTTTTTCTCATGAGACCTATTTTTAGGTGAATTAAATCTTTAAAAAGAATAGTTTTTATTCAATTTTCCTTAGTATTACGTACTTGTTATTGCAACTATAGGACATCAGTGCTCAGCTTCTAAACCATTTTGAAGATAGAATCACTCTCATTCTTAGGTGTTTCTAAATTATATACCTACGTGTTTCCACCATTTGGAGGCACCATAATTCTCTAATCTTGTGGATGAGGTTCATTTATAGCATTACTCAAGAGTCCTAGGTTTTGACCAAGATGGACATAACTTAAGGGAAATTGGTTTAGGACTAGAAGTTGAATCAGATCAAGTATATTTTGGTTGGCATTGGAAAAGAAATTTAGAATAGGTATATGTGGATTAACATTGGGAATGAAATATGCCATTTGACCCTGGGGTTGTATCTAGTCATTAATGATCATAACTTCAACATAAGTTAAGGTCAATTTAATAATGATCTAAGGAGATCTTGTAAGAAACATAGAAGTCATGGTATCCAAGGCATCTTTTTAAATTTATAAGGCTAAATCCTTATCAAGTTTGTAAGGAGTTATGTTAATGTTGAACATCTTCTAGAATCTAGCATTAAAGGCTCTTATGGGGTTATTGGAATCTCTTTTGATTATGGTAAACTATTGGTAGAGGACACAAGTAATGATGGTTTTACTAAATTGATAAATGAAATAGTTATTAAAATTATTCTAACTAGCTATGTAGTTCTCAGGAAGCTTAAGAAATCATTCATACATAACATCTTTGAAAGTAAATGGAAATAATCTACATGCTACATCTTCATGAGTGACATTCAACAATCTTAAACCATATTTGAAACTTTTAATGTGTTCTTCAATAGTTATAATACCATTGAGACTAAATGTAGGTAGATACTTTTTAGGATTATGAGGAAGGTCATGTACCACATCTGGAACATTGATTGAAGACCCACCTAGCCAAGCCATACCTTGATAGGGATTGAACATAGGAGCACACTGAACTAGTGAAGTTGGTCAAGAATTTGAAATTCTATGCTTACCTTTATCTCACCTAGATCTCCTATGAACTTCTTATGAAAGGATAGGAACCCTTGTCTTGGAATCTTTAGATAGACTATTCCTATAATATGCAACTTAGATATATGCTTGCTCATCATTACATAAACTAGGTATAGTTTCTCCTTCATATTTTTACTTTCAAATTACTATTTGGCATTATACTTTATATATTTAGCATATTCTCATATTTGACATATTTTATTATCCAAATTTAATTAATTATCTTGATCTTATAATAGTTTTCTCCATTTTATTTAGCTAATCTCTTTTAACCCTTAGAGATCCATTTTCCACATATATATCCTAAAAGGTTTGACACTATGGATATGAATAAAACTATATGATTTTATTGTGATATTTTCAAAACTCATGTGATAATTTGGTGATGGATATCACCAAAACTATATTGGAGATAAGTAAAAAGATATAGTGGTAGATCTATAATCAAAGGATATGATCTGTAAATTTATGGAAAAATATAAGGCTAATAATTCCTTGATCATATGAGGATAATCACAAGAATGAGCCAAGTTAAAGATAGGGGATATTTTATTGAAGTATAATCATAATTCAAATACTATAGATACATAATTGAATAAATTTTGGGACTAAAATGATGCAAATAATATAAAGAATGAATGTAGATAAAATAAAGTGGATAAGGGAAAACCATGAGACATTATATAATCCTTAAGTGATAATATCTCCAACAATAGATATGGATATGTGTATCTTGTAATATTAATATTGAACTCAGGTGATGATGAATGGATTGTAAACTATGAATCATCCTATCATATGACTCATGAAAAAGATTGGTCCTATAAGTATGAATAGTATGATGGTGGTGATATATTTTTTGGAGATAAATCAACCTATTAGATCATAGGGAGAGGAAGAGTGAAGCTGAGATTTACATATGGGAGGATAGAAAATCTCCAAGGTTTTTTGCACATTCTTTATCATGTGATGAACCTTATCTTTATCAGTAAGATGAATGGTGTCAAGGTATACTACCTAGAGTATACTAGGTGGTGAACAGTTTTAAAATAATTTAGGGGTTGAAATAATGGATATTAATTTTTATTTAGTCAACCAATCTCCTACATTAATGTTAGTTGACAATACTTTACAAGAAGTATAAACTGCTAATTGGATATGATTGAAACATCTACAAATTTTTTGTTGTGAGGCATACTATCATATTACAAATGAGAAGAGATTGAATCTCAAATTTAAGTATATAAATAGATTATTCTTTAGGTACGAGGGTAGAATCAAAGAGTACAAACTATGAAACCCTTAAATGAAGAAGGCCATCTACAACTAGATGTACTATTAAGGGAAGTGTGCAAGGTTCTTTCCCATAAATAACTAATGAAGTAGCCAAAGGAAGAAACATAAAAATGAAATTTTATGTATAATCTAAAGATTTAATGTTTGAGTGTGGTACGGTTGATTTTGAGTCATAAGCAAGGCTATTTTAATGGTAAATTTTCATTAATTTGTGAATATTTTGGTTTTAGAAATTGACATTTGGTGATTTTGTAGGTTAGTCAAAAGTAAAAAATCACCTAAATTTTTAGATATAAATTAATTTTTAGGGCTATCTCACCTACTTTATAAAATAAATTTTCTCATAAATATGTATTTCACTAGTACCTCAAAAGTCAATATAGGAAAATACACCACTATATATACTTACTGTATACATAATATTTTCAAAGTTTTATCAATTACTGATGCTCTCTATCTTGTAGGAACATGTCAAGTCCCAATCTCTTTGAGTACATACCCTAAGGGTTGTATCGAGAAAGGGGTGGGCATACCATTGGTGTTTCACAAGATTATTATCCCTTTTTCTACTTTTTATCTACATACTTGTCTCTTGAAAACCATTTCCATAAGTTTGTTCTTCTCTATTGTACACTCCTTAGTCATTTTCTACCTTACATCTCCCTATTCCTAACCTAAACCCCCTTTCAATAGTTTACAGTACTAGGTCAACTGGGTCAACCCTACGTATGGGTGAAATTTATTTAGGGTCTAGGTCAGATCTTGGTTGATTTAGCCAATGACCTAGTGAATTTTCTCCATAACAATACTAGGTCGACTAGGTCAACCTTGTCAACTGAAACTTTCAAAATGGCTTAGGGTTAAATCCACTTATATATAAAAGATCATTTTTCCATTATTTATAGAATATAATAATAAGTAAGATCTATTGTGCATCTGCTTATCCACCATTCTAATTGAGGTTCAAGCTTAAGGTTTCATACTTTCTTTGGAGATATAGATCTTATCTTGTGGAGAATTCATTTAGAGGCATTGATAAGTTGTGTAGCCTAGAGCTGATTTATCCTTGCCATACTTACATACCACAATAACCTCTTGAAAATCACCTTGGCCAAGGGAGATAGTGAGTCTTGGTGGGTTCATCTTGAGTCAAAGATACGTATTCTTAAATTTGTTCCTCCTTTGTAAGAGTAGATAAATATGCATTTATACTTCTCTTCCATGAATTAGGATTTTGTATACATTTATGCAATTATATGTCTCTTTAGCATGTTTAATTTTGTTTTTTATTACCCCCACTTTATGCTATAAGATTTGGTGAGTACTAGATTAGATTTACTTTACTTGTTATTAGTTTAGTGAATATGAAAACATATGGCATAGTTAGGATTATTACGTGAATGTGCTTGACTGGAGCCTTTGGAACCTTCCCTAGTATTGTTTATTGTCATAAGAGATCCCCTAATTAGGTCTAGTGGATCCCTATATTAGTCATGTCCCTGATTATCTAATGTATCCCTAATCAAAAGTGTAAGTATGATCTATCTTCTTCATGTTAGGATTGATTTATAAACATGATGCATTTTTTATTGCATACATTCTGGTGAACCTGATGTGAATCTAACCCTTGTAATTTTTATTTCACATTTTTTAGTATTTATAATTTTCTATATTTGTTATACTAGGTTGATACAGTCGATATAGTTTCTAACTTATGTGTGTAGGTTTAACACATAGTCGCATCAAAATGACTATGTTATCATAGTATAAGTTTTCACTTCCAAGCAAGCTACTAGGTTAAAATAGTCAACTTCGTACAGTTATTCACTTTAAAACATGCTACTAGGTTTAATAGGTCAACACAGTACACTTACAAACTTCCAAAAAACATACTAGGCCGATCAGGCCAATATAGTCATCTCCCAGACTTCTAGAAAACATACTAGGCGGATCAAGCTTGTATAGTATTCTTCACAAGCTTCAACAAATAAGGAACTGTAGAACTAGGTCAACCCAATTGACATAGTAAAATTTTCAAGTAAAAATCAAGGCACTTTAACAATAATCTCACTTTCATCTGCATATTCCAACCCACCAAAGTTCCTTTATCTCTTTCTCTATAATTTATGTTATTCATTATAGTTCCATTTTTTATAGTTCACAGTCTTTAAAACTACCCTTATACAACAAACTAGGTCAACTTGGTTGACCTAGTTTTATATTTTGTCTTATATCTAAAAGACTAGGTCAATGTTATCATCTTATTTCTTAAGAAACCCTTGTGTCAATAGTGTAATTGTGACACTGTCGACTATGTACTATAATGTTTGCATACATTGTCATTTGAACCAACACTATATTGTGTTTCAAAGTTAGAATTAACATCTATATGCTTGTAATTACTTCACACTTTCACTTTTAGTTGTATGCATGCTTAGAATAGATCACATAGTCTCACTAGGTGGCTTTTCAATATACCATTTAGTTTCACTAGTTTTCTCTTTCTTGTAACCACTACCAAATCACATAATTTTAAAAATACATTTAAACAATTATCTACCCAAGGCCCACTTACTTGGATTTCATCATTGAGGGGGAAGTTGACTTGATTTTCTATCCAAGTATAAACACGTGATTGATGGTATATATTGGAAAAACACCCAACACCCTTATCATTGTAGTGTGTGAAGTGAGAGAGTAGGCCCCAATACCAAGCTAGTACCATTACCAACATAGATCCCTTTCAACTTAAAACATCTTGAAACCATCCATAGATTTATTTATAGTTCCTTACAAATAACTTACCTATCACATATAAATTAACACTTTATAATCTAACAACAATCAAGATGGCCATTTAATTACCATTCACTTTCCAAGTTGACTGCTTACTCTTTGTTCAATTGTATGTGATATTGCAAAAACTTACATTGGCCAGTGTTGGTGTAAGGTTTTGTGTTGTGTGACTCAATTGTATCATCCTCATTGACCCAATTAATTGTGTCTTTCTTTTTCATTTCTTGATTTCAAAAATACTTTCAAAATGTTTCCTATTTCATACACTATCAAAAAAGAATATTATACTTGCAGTCTCTTATAGAGAGTGACTTAGTAATGTACTATAACCTAAGGGTCAGCTTGTATCTGATCTTGTTCATGGGGCTGCTCATTTTGAATGGTCATTCTAGCTTTTAGATCATCTTTAGGTTCATTTTCTTCTTCAAATGGAAAATGAAAATCCTCTACTATAAGATTAGTTCCAAAATATTTGCATGTCCTTGAAAATTCAGATGTTCCTATAACATTATCTTGGTTAGGCATAGTTTCAGATGTATCTCTTTCATCCTAATATGCTTCAAAGATACTACAAAATTCTACATAATCTAATTCATCAATGTTTATAGCATTATTAGTTGGAGCTACAACACAAAGATTCATTTCATATAAGTTCTCAGATGACTCATCATTGTTGCAAGTGTTTTTCTCATGAGACATATTTGTAGGTCCATTGAATCTTTGAAAAGAATAGTTCCTGTTAGAGTCTTCCCTAGTATTACCTACTTATTTTTGTAGCTATAAGACATCTGTGTTTAGCTTCTGAACCATTTTTAAGATAGAATCACTCTCATTCTTAGGTGTTTCTAAATTATGGACCTGAGTGTTGCCACCATTTTTAGGCACCATAGTTCTCTGATCTTACGGATGAGGTCTATTTGTATCATTGCTCAAGAATCCTAGGTTTTGGCTAGGATTATCATGACTTAAGGGAAATTGGTTCAGGATTGGAAGTTGATTCAAAATAGTATATTTTGTTTGGCATTGGGAATGACATTCAGAATAGGTATATGTGAATTAACATTGGGAATGGAATATACCATTTGACCTTGGGGTTGCATTTGGTTATTAGTGATCATAACTTCAGCATAAGCTAAGGTCAATTTATTAATGATTTACATAGATATTTAAGAAGCATAGAAGTCATGGGATCTAAGGAATCTTTGTAAATCTCTAATACTAAAGCCTCATTAGGTTTGTAAGGAGCTATGGTTATGTTGAACATATTTTAGAATATAGCATTAAATGCTATTATGGGCTCATTAGAATCTCTTTTGATTGTGGTAAACTATTGGTAAAGGACACAAGGACTGATGGTTTTGCCAAATCAATCAATTAAATAGTCATTAAAATTATTCAAACTAGCTATGTAGTTCTTAATAAGGTTAAGAAACCATTCATATGCATCATCTTTGAAAGTAAATGGAAATAATCTACATGATACATCTTCATGAGTGATATTCAATAATCTTAAACTAGATTTGAAACTTTTAATGTGTTCTTTAGAAGTTATAATACCATTGGGACTAAATTTAGGTAGATACTTTTTAAGATTATGAGGAAGGTCATGTACCACACCTGGCACATTGATTGAACACCCACCTATCCAAGCCATACCTTGATAGGGATTGAACATAAGAGCACCTTGAACTAGTGAAGTTGGTTGAGAATTTGAAATTCTATGCTTACCTTTGTCTCACCTAGTCTTCCTATGAAATTCTAATGAAAGGATAGGAACCCTTGTCTCTAAAACTGACTTGGTCCTTAGCCTTGGCAATTCTAGCTTGAGAAATTTGAACCCTATTTGAAATACTATCTGTAAATCTTATCTTTACAAAGAATAAGGATTAGACTTGCATATTAAGCAAATATTTCACAAATATGTATAAATAATGACAAAGGACATCAATCTTTAAATAAATTAGCTAAAAGATACGTCCAAAAACATAAATATGACTAATCTTTACATGTTTAAGTTCAAATTAATTAAAATTTTCAAAGGATCTATCAATCTTTGAACAAAATAGCTATTACTAACCTCAAACTCATTGTCTTCATAGATTTTAAGATATCTTTACCACAATAACTCATGAATATTCAAAGAGTATCCATTTTTGTCTAATTAAGCACAAAGATTGGTTTGAAACCATTAATATTTACACAATTGAGTTAAAAGAAACACAAATATGCAAAGAATGCATTGATCTCTGAGTAAAATTCACAAAAATGAGCAAAAATGCTCCAAATTTTAAAAGATCCTAACTGAGGCCCTCCTTCTAACTCTAATTAAGTCATTATTTTTTATTGCCTAAAAGTGTATCATTGGTGTCTTAGAGTGTTAAAAAAATTGTTCTCATTTTTGGACTCAAATAATCCATTGCATGAGTTGCCTATTGTGATAATCCTACTATATTTGCTAGAATAGAGGCAAAGAAAATGAAATATTTCACAAATTTATATTAGCTAGTGGTTAGGAGCCACCATGACCTATAGTTGATCTATGAATTTTAAGAGGATCTGTGCTAATTAGAATGAACTATGCTCAAACCTACTTCTAATGCTAAACTACGATGAATATTTAGAACTTGTATTACAACTTGTGCTATGAGTGTTATTGATAATAATGTTTACTTCTTACACCCATTGAAAGTCAAGATCAATGCTAATTCACATCACAACTTAATTAATTTTAACTTGTTATTTGGTTCCTATTGGTTTCTACTCCAAGTGAGGTTTATAATTATCAATATGCCTAACTTGGTTATCTAGTGATTCACAAATCAAGGACAGAGTCAAATCATATGGTGTTCATGTTAAGCAAATTTGAGGCTTGGGTGGCCTAAAAAGTAGGAATAACTCCTCATTAGGTCTATAATAGCTTGTGAATCCATTTAATTCATGGTTATAAATAGGATCTTCTACCGAGTAATCTCAATAATGTTTCCTTTAAGTTTACCCCAAATTAATATGGGTTATGCAAAATGACTGGACTTCATGTGAGGGTATTGATTGTGGTTGACCAAATGTCATGGAGATTAAGAGGTTCCCACCACCTAATTATATGGGTGTAAAATTTGATGATGTAATTGATGCATGAATGTGTGTACACGAGTATATCAACCTACAAGGTTAGATAGCATATGTGATTTAGTTGGTGTTATTGTATGACACTAGGGTGATAGAAGTCTAGTTTTCCATAATGGTCATTTCTCTCTACCTTTGCCTTGGTTGGGTTAACCCTTCCCAATTTTGGTTGCATTAGAGCAAGCCTCACTTGTTGACCTTTGGCTTGTATGGGTGGGTTAATGGGAGATAATTTGTAAAGGCTTCCTTCTTAGAATAAAAGGAATAGTGCCTAATATCTTTTGATGAGTTGTATGGGTAACCCATCACTAGATGCTCAAAACATTATGACCTAGGGAAGACAAAAGGTTTAACTCTAACCTATAGGATATATTGGGTATAGAAAGCTAGTCTTCTTAGGCAAATCAACCAAAATTGTGTTTTCCTCTTGCTAGGGTAATATCTTGAGGCTTTGAGGAGATACAAAGCATGAATGGTGGTAATAACCATTGATATCATTATAGGTAATACTGATGTAATTTATTTTTTACTAAACTAAATATATAGTTTAGTTTTTGAAAGGATTAAAATGCTAGAATTAAGGAACTAGCATACCTCTTTTAAATTTCATGGTTGTAAGTGTTGTAATAATATCTCCATGGGTTTAATATACTCCTAGTTGGGAATGGCTATTCCAAGGCAAGTTTTCCTTTGTAGAGCCATGATGGTAGACCTTGGTAAGCATATGTTGAACTATTACATGTATGCAACTATTTTTTTTGCATCAATATATTTATATCAGTTCATTTGATTGATTTGTGTCATGCTAGAGATCTGAAACATAAAATTCATTGTAAGGCATTTTTAGATCCTCTATGGTTTGGTAGAAACATCAAAGGGTTGTTCTTTACTTCTTTTTATCATTTTATTAACACTCATTATGGATAAGATGTGATTTTATATAGCTTTAATTTTAAATCTCAAACAAAGTACAAGTGAGATAATTAGTGAGTATGTTCCAAGATACAAGACCATGCTAACTAAAATGACAAATTAAATGGTTGATAATGAGATTCAAGATATTTTACTCAAAGCTTGCTTACTCTTCTTCAAGATTTTATCATGTTTGATAAGTTTAAATCCTTTCATGAACTATGCCATATAGTTAAATAATATGAGATCAAATTTATAAAATTTAATAAACTCAAATATAGCTTCAATGCTCCTTCTACTTCAACTATCAATTTTCAAGGTAAGCATAACTATAAGAGTAAAACTAATGAAGGAAATAATGAGACTAAATATTTAATTAACAATATATCACAACCACCACCAAGGATTAAACTGCAAGTTACACTAAGGAGGATATTTTCAAGGTTACCTTCACCTCCTTCTGCTATTAGAAAATCTCTTTAAATGTCATGTTATTACACTTCCTCCACCATTGGAAGTAGATATATATAGAACTCAATATAAAATATTTGATGGAAATGCATTTTTTGATTATCATAGATGTGTTTGGCATTACACTAATATATATATATATGAATCTCAAACACAAAATTCAAGACCTCATTAATGAGAACATTATTGAAATTCGTATACCTAATGAAAAGGCTAAGCCATAAGCAAATGAGAATGCAATGATGAAAATTTGTAAAGAGACTTTTCACAATCATGAATCACAAGATACCAACCAAAATTATGGAGTAAATTATTCATATAATGTTCATCCTCATATATATTAATATGGACATCCACTTGATATCATCATTGGTATAGATACAATCAAACTAGCATCATTGGTATTGTTGATGATGATTATGATAGACATGCATTATTCATTAGAGCATATGTTGGTATGCAACCAATCCATATTATTATTATTATATATAATGGATCAAATGAGAATGTGTGAATCATAATGCTTATACATTCTTCTGGTTATACAGAGCAGGATATAAAACATACATCTAGAGTTTTAAAAGCATTTAATGGTCATACACAAAATACTCTTGGACATATCATATTACCTTTAAAAGTGGTACCTCTTATATTTTCCACTCCTTTATTATTGTAACAAAGCATAGGTATCTTTGATATGTTATTAGGGAGACCTTGGTTATATAAAAACATAGCAACTCCTTCTACAGTTCACAAATATCTAAAGTATATTCATGATAATCAAGTTGTTAAAATTTTAAGCATTCAATATGAATATCTTATGGACCAATGGTACTTACTCCTACTCTAAAATAGTTGTTTGGCATATTTATTGATCAAATTGGTAATGAATTATTTATACAAGTATTCAAGATCATGATTCTGATTCATATAGGCATATTCCAAAATTAATTTTTCCATCTATTCATGAGCATGATCACATTTTAGTTTCTTGACCTATTTATGAGCATAATGATATTAAAATTTCTCCAAATAATATTTAGCATCATATGGTTACACATGAGCATGGTCACTTGGCTATAAGAATCAAGACATCTGCTCCAAAATAGAAAGAGGCACATAACACAAGTTATTTATCTCATACAACATCAGAGACTATTCAAAGGGCTCCTACACAAGTACAAGTTGTTACATGATCTTTTCCCATGTATGACGATACATGTTTAGACAAATATATGGATAGTTATTTAGAGGGTTATATTACAACACATGGTTCTTCGTTAGATTCAAAATTTTCTACAGGTAGAACTTCTCTTGCACAAGATCTTGCTTCTTCATATCAAGGAGTTTGATATGCATATGGGCATTATGTTTATGATACCATTGGTTGTATAAATTATATTATCCCCTCCCTTCCAACCTCATTTTTTGGCCAATGGCCTTGACTAGCTTCCTTGCATAGTACCTACTTACACATAGTTTCTTTTACTCTTTATTTTTATTGATTATTCTTATACATCTAATACAAATTTCTTCTATCCCTTAGCTCTATTTTTAATTTTGGGGGTATTTTCTCCCTTGTCATTTTTCATTGAATTCTAACAATCCAAGATAATTATCTAAATAAGATTTCAATTCAAGTCTTTCATGGAAAAATAATTTACTCATTAGTCCACATATATACATGTTATAGTCCTCATTTTTATTTTCATGCTCACATCTATCTAATTTTACATGAGATCATATGGCCATGTGTGTCATCTACACTACATACACACCTACATTGGGGGCATTTCACTCGCCTTATTTCTTGCCATGCTATCTTTTAAGCATATTATTGAGGGTTGTTTAAATCTACCCCTCCTTCCACTTTCAAAAAAAAATTATTTCCTTGTTTTTCAAAGTTTTTCCAATTTATTTTGTGGTATTAATATGGTAATGAATACTTAAAAAAATCATATATATGCACAAGCATTTGCCAATAAAATAGTTCATCATAGTAACTACTAAACATCCATGGTAAATGCCAATATCACATTCTATTATTTTACATTAATGGTTTCAGGGCTTAATTTTATGCTCTAGAAAGTTTGGTTTCTTTTTTATTTCCTATATATTTTACATGAACTATATGAATATTTCAATTGACAAAGGTAAATTTATAAATCTATTTTTTAAATTCATAAATTGAGGGCTTGATTTTCATTCCTTAAGAAGTTTAATTTGTTTTTTGTTTTTTTTTTTTTTTTACATAAATTTAATGACTACTTCCATTGATGAGGGTAAATTTATCAATCTATTGTTTAAATTAATAAATTCTAAGAATAGTATAGATATCAATCTGTATGTTGGATACTCCCTTATTATCACCACTATTTCCTTGCCTAAAGAGCCAATGATAAAACTTTATATAAAAATGCATTCCCAAAAGTTTTAACGGTTTATATTTTATTTTAAGACCCCAATTTATATTAAAACCCACTTTAAGGGGTCCATTATTTGTGGATTTTTAATCAATTTCAAAGGCCAACCATGTGTATTTTAGATGTCATAAAGTAATTTTCATTGTAAAGTAATTTTTCCCCTAGATTTCATACATCTAATGCACTTTTTGAGTTCTATATGTTGGTAAATTTGTGTGCACCTTTGTGTTACTGCTGATTTTATTTTCCCTTTTCTTAACATCTCCATATATTTTAACTTTGAAAAAATATTTTGACCATACCATTTATATTTGATATTAAAAATGAGAGTAGCCAAGTAATTTATATCTATTGTACATATTTTTAATAAAGTATTAAAGGAATTTTGTATTATAAATAAACAAATAATATATGTTTAGTTGGAAAAGCTTATGCAAGATTATTGAAGTGATATTTTCATTTATATCTTTTAATGCCCATATTTGGTAGAATATATGTTGTATATTGTTTTCCTATTTATTTTGCATGAATAGGCCTTTTGATCGAATATTGGTTAATTAATGGCTCGGTATCATGTAGGCCCCTTAGAATTCATTTCTATTTATTACAATGAAGTTTATTCTTTATAATTCCTCATTTCTATGTTGCATTTTTGCCACCTTGTCGTAGGGATCCTTATTATTTATTTTATCTCTTTTATATTTTGAGTGTCTTTATGTTTGCATTGAGTGTTAGACACTAGCATCGATGTTAGTGTCCTATTCTCATTAAAATTATGTTTTCTTGTTTACATATCTATTTTAGTCCTTATCAACTTTAGACCATTATTAAAATGGTCCTTTTATTTTTTATTTCTAGCTTACATGCACCACTAGGTTTATAGTTCATAATTAAAATTATCACTATATATAGAAAGCTAAGAAATTATATTTGACATGAAGAAAGCTTCTAAGTAAACACATACATTATTTTTTAACAAAAAATTTAATTAAACCTGACACTATACTGCATAACATTGTATTTTTTAAGTATTAAAAAGGTTAAAAATTACACTTCAATTACTTGTACCAAGGATTGCAATAAGATAAAGAGAATATAGTCCAGCAATCACCATTACACACAAAAAACTAGGAAGGAGAACTACATGAAAATATGAGGCCCTCCTTTGAGTATTTGATATGTCAGAAATAATTAAAAATGATATCAATTGCTAGGGTTAGGTCAACTCCCATGATAACCCTTTTTTATTGAGTTATAATTAGTCAAAATTAAAGAATTAGGGTTTTAATCTATATATAAAATCTGTAGAGCCTACACATGAGATAAAGGTTTATCACCATTAAAAGAGATAAAACCTTTAATGGTGGTCACATCCTAATACATTGGGTATTACATACATAATATTTGTATCTAGCCAAAGACAATAACATTGACGCAAGTGTCCAAAACTGAATTCTTAGAAAATCCCAGAATAAATGAAATAAAGAGGTGGGCAGTGAACCTATGAGTATTTATAATAGCTATGATAAAATAAATCATATCATTGAAAAATATTTTCTCTCTTATATCTCTAAAATCCCCTAATATTACATTTATTATGTTATTTGTTGCACATGCTTAATTACATTTATTGTCTAATATTGCATGATACTTTATGAATTTGAATGTTTTTATTAATGCACTCAAAAAACTTTATTCTATAGGGTATTTTATTAAAATTAGAATATTTATGAAACATTCTAGTTAACCTATCTTCTAAGATTAAATTGTACCAATGCCCTAGTTTACCCTAGGGTTCATCAATTTGTCACTAAGAATTCAAATTATTTTATTATTTTTTCAAAATCTGATTTTATTTTCTATGAGCATTATATAAGTGATGTCCATTTTCATTTGTTACCTAGTTATTATTCTCATTTTAGGTGTATGCATATTTAAATTTGTCTAAATGAGTCCCCATAGTGAATATCATTGAAAGCCTCGCCCTTTAGATGCAATATTCAACCTACTTGAGGATCAATACATTACTTTTGAATATTTGATAGATACTAATAAATGTGAGAAAAATCCTTCTTTTTCTTCTTCATAGCTACATTTTATGCAGTTGATTTTAATCAAACTAATGATGATTACATGTAAACTCTTACCATATCTAATAATAAATTTGAGAAGCATCTTAATTTTATTATAGTGATTTTAATCAATAGATAAATGATATAGTCAAAGTTAGTCCCACAAATGATGATTACATATACACTCGTATCACCACTTATGACTATGATTCTGTTAATTATTTTACATATTTAGAAAATTATTTTGAGAATCCTAGTTCTCATATGTCTTATATGTAACTTGATTTAAAATCCTCTCTATGTACAAAAGAGCATAGTTTTAATTTGTAATTTACCACTACATGGTATAAAATTTTATCTTTAAAATTAGACATGCTTGGGATTTAAACAATGTATTTTGTTCAAATTTTTAATTTTTCATGCAAAAAACATTCTAATGATGTGTGTACCAAAATATGAATGCATGATTCCTCTATCAAATGATTCATAATGTATTCCTTCATTACCAAATGTATATCACATTACTCAAATTGATGACTCCATTCCATTAATAAAGCATGTAAAAAGTGGAAATATTTATATCTCTCAAACTGTTAACAATATAAATATGTGAAAACATTCTCTCCCTCTTCTTCTAGAATGACATTATTAAAATTATCACCCTTGTTATAGTGTTATATATGATGCATATGAAAGTGAACAAATTGACTATGATAGTGTTGATTGGAATGATAATAATTAAAACATTCATAGTGATGAGGAATCATATGATCATTTACCCAATGCTTGTTTAAACCCTTCCATGCATAATGAACATCAAAGTGAAATGAAATTTTTTTCATGTAATTAAGATTCAAATAGTCAATGTTAATCTAAAGTGCATTATATGTTAGTGGATATAATATGCAATAATTCTTTACAAAATTGTTATACAAACCTTGGTGATGCTAAAAACTATATAGTTTCTTTAATACATACATCAAGTGTTATTGGTGTTTATTTATTAAATTATTTTATAATTTTATAACAATTATAAATACAAAAAATAACACAATGATGAAACATTTCAAGATTACACTAGTTTATTATTTCAAGATTACACTATTATAATAAAGAATGTATTGTCTTATTTTTCATATAAACCTTTGGATTTTGATATACAACTTATATTTTTTATGGGTTTTCTTTCTCCATTTAATTAGAGAATATTTCATTATCCCCATACTTATTTTGATAACCTATATGTATATGTCAACCAATATACACGTAAGCCCATGAGTGGCAACAAAAAATTACAAACATCATGGTCAAAAGTCAAATGTGTTTTTAATCACATTCATAAAGGAAAATTAAAAATTAAATAAAATCATAAGCAATCTACAAATATGCATATTAAATAACAAACACTAAAAGTGCTTCAGATAGGAAAAGAAATAGCATATTGAGCACCTTTGACAACTAGATCATATAGTAATCATAATAGACAACCAATTTAATTTTATTGAACTAAGCATCGACCACATGAAATATTGAATGTAATTTTAGACAAAATATTGATCAACCGTCCTTTAAACTATTACCATTAACCAAAAATATTGGAAAAGATAAAAGGAAAAATATTTTGGAATTATCATGGTCTTCATGGACATTGTAATAAGGATTATTACAGTTTACAACACTATTCTTCACAATAACCAAATCAAAGATTTATTAAATTCACACATGAGTGAAAAAGATCTCCTTATCTTGTGTCTTCCATAGGTCATTCTTACAGTACCGCAACATCCCATGACACTCATTACAAGGAGTGAATGATCTATCGATCTATATGGAATCAACACATTGAAATAATGACTTCCCAAAAGTTATTCTCTACACTGGTTGATATATCAAACACTAATCCTACAAAGTATCAAAAACTAATCAATCTCTTATTCATGCATCAACATCTAGTTTATTTATACAACAAGAGAAAGTACTAAAAATTGACTATAAAATAAATGTTCAATCACAACACATTCATTATAGTCAATCCTTATTATGTCTAAATGGATTCTAGGGTATACAATGATATAACTAAAAATCAACCCATAAGACATGTAAAATCATAAACAATTAGTGCATAAAAATTTAAAAAAAATAGAAGTACACATTTAAGCCATATAATGCTAAAAACATAATCATATATATATATATATATATATATATATATATATATATATATATATATATATATATATATATATATATATATAATTTAAAATCAAGGCATATATCTCTAGGTGTGTAAGAATCATCACTATCATTGCTAGATGCCCAACCCCTCTAGAGGTAGACACTCCAAAATGTCATCTAGGACCTCAAGAGTGAGGCTACTCTAAAATGTATCCTCCAATTCTCCTGGCTCAAGTTGTTTCTTCTCATGATTATGTCATTTATCTTCATATCTCTCTATCTATGTCTACAATATCTCTTTGGTATTATTTTATAGAGCATCTTGCCTATCAAGCTCAACATGTAGTTAATCCTACTTAGTGGAAATATTATGGTACACCACCATAGTCCTCACCACTAGATAAAAAAGTGGTATATGGTAACTAAAAATATTAATAATCCACTCTATAAAATCCTCATATATAACATCTAATAACATGTTTCATTTAAATGCATACATAACTTATCCAATTATGGTGGCCCACTCCTAGTTGCTTAAAATTTTGAAAAATAAAATTTTGAATTATACATATCTCTCATAAACATATTAAACAAATTAAAAAATTGTAGAGAAAATAAATACACTTAAAATAATCATAGGCAGCTCTAACATAAACTTAATTTAAAGGTTGTAGGCCTACACAAACCCCAACACCTCTATCTCGTCCATATCCAACCTATGTTATAGGATTGGCCCTAGGGGAAAATAGAACATGAAATAATAAAGGACATTAGGCCTAGGACATCATTATGTATATGCCGTTAAGTATTCTAAATCATCCCCATCTACCTAAGGAATAATATGATCCACTTCCCTAGTGAGAAATGGTGTTAGATCTGCATCAGTAGGGTCATGTCTATCATTGGGATTACACCCAACTTACACAGTTTGATGTAATGGATATGGCTCTGATTTTAAACCTTACTCAATTTTAAAATGACATAATACATTTTCAAAGTAAAAATTCTCATATAACCCATGAACTCTATCTACCAACCACATGCTCACACGTTCATCTATCACATCTCTTGACCATCCTTGAGACAACTAGTTAAGGTCATGTATATAAAATAGGTAATATGTTTTGGAGTCAATCAATATGATATTATATGGTATTCCATGGTATAATATATCCCATTACAAGGTAGCACCCATGGTAGACTAAACACATATTGGTGGGCCCATCCAACAAATGATCCACTAATAAGTCATAAAACTACAATTTGCAAATATGCCCATGCATGTAATAAAGTGGCTACACCCAATCCACCTCCAAAAATCTCTAAGAACAATTTATATAAGGGTAAAATCATAATAGTATGTCCTATTTTTTAGGCATAAAGAAGCCACATACACTTCCAATTTCTCTTAAAATTATCTTGAGTTTGCTTCATTGATATTAATAAAAAAATTATATTATATATATAAAGATGTAGTGCATATATAAATATTCAATTTTTTAAATATCATTAATTATATTTTAGAATAAATATTTTTGAATTTTTTTGAACTATTTTCTAACTACCTAGTGGGACACAATATTATACTATAACCCATAAATCTCTATACAAATGGGCCACCATAGTGTACCACCAATAATACCTAGTGATTTTTCACTCATTTTTATATGATATATGATACATATGGTATGATATATAAATATTTTTTCCCTCCATAACAATAAAATAATCCAACAAATAATGAATAAATTTTTGCTATCAACGAATGTCAAATCTAACAATGTCCTCTAGATATACAAGGCACTAAGGTTCCCCTATAGATATGTAGTGACTAGAGAAGTGTCTAAGGGTTATTTATATATATACCAAAATTACATATTCTGACACCTGATCCCTCTCCCATGTGATAAGTAATTTAAAATTTTGATACCCATCCTCTAAGGTATTTAACATTTCCCCTATGGGGAAGCAGAAATTGCACTTATATTGTATTCTACCTCTCGCTAACGTTATCATGAAATAAACATCATAGTTAATTATAACCAAATGATCCACCTATCTAGGTCCTTCATGATCTATAATATCCTAATCAATATCATCCAAACCCAATTCTAGTAGCATGGACATATTTTAATCATGTCAAAACTCATGAATATGCACATCATTTTATAAACACAAAAAAGTCAATAAATACATATTAGTTACCCATTACATATAAAATGGCATAAATATTTCATGCATCATTCATATCTATACAAAACTTAATACTAGACACTAGTTTCTAGATGCTAGCATGGAAGACATGACACTAAAGTCAAAAACTTGACGTAATTATTTAAAACCACTTATGATACTATCCAACAATCTTATTTCGGACCCAAAATAATGCTCAACAATCTAAAATATATTTTTTTCAAAATTTAATATAAGGGAGAAAAGGCATACTTACCAATTTGCCCAGACCTTGTCCTCATAGGTACTCTTGTAGGACATGAAAACTCATCAAACACATTGATATTCCTCATGGCATAATGGAAAAATAGACAAGATGACAAAAATAAAATAAATTCAAATGAATGTGAAATGCAAATTAATTAATTGTGTGTGTGTGTGTGTGTGTGTGTGTGTGTGTGTGTGTGTGTGTGTGTGTGTGTGTGTGTGTGTGTGTGTGTGTGTGTGTGTGTGTGTGTGTGTGTGTGTGTGTGTGTGTGTGTGTGTGTGTGTGTGTGTGTGTGTGTGTGTGTGTGTGTGTGTGTACATACATAAATACATATATACATATATATAGACACACACACACACACACACACATATACATATATACATATATATCTATGTATATTTATATATATATATATATATATTATATATATGTACATGTGTGTGTGTGTGTGTGTCTACATACATAAATACATATATATATATATATAGACACACACACACACACACACACATATACATATATACATATATATCTATGTATATTTATGTGTGTGTGTGTGTGTACATATATAAATAGATATACATATGTATGTATGTATGTGTATATATACATATACATATATATACATACATACATATGTATGTATATATATATATATACATACATATGTATGTATATATATATATATATATATATATCCATACATATGTATGTATATATATATATATATATATATATATATATATATATATACATATGTACATAAATTTGTGTGTGTATCAATTAACTTTTCTCGCCACTGTGTGCATTTTTAATTTGTAAAAGACAATACACCCAAATAACGAACAAAAATTTACATTAGGATCTATGAAATGAACTCTTCCATGTCATACACTTTTAATAACCTCATTCATAACTTTATAAATAGTAAATAAGTAATACATATTCACTAAACTCTATTAATCACTATACAAAATTGCTATGACACTTGCTAAAGTTTCCAATTTACAACCTACTTTGGCATAACATTGTCAATACTTGCATACTACTTGATAGATACACTTATATAATTTTGTGATAAGTTGATCACTGTTATACATTACCCTCATCTAAAAATACAATGGAGGGGGCATATTATTGGAGGCATGTTTTTGAGACATGATTTCACAGTTGAAAAAAATGAGAATAAATTAGTTCAATTACACAATTTACATGATTTAGATATGCAATAAGGATTTAATTCTACACATTTGACACAAATTTGAGATACATGTTTGAAAATGTGTCATACATATTATAGACATTTTACATATCAAAAGTTATATTTCAAAAGATGCTTCAGTTTGAGACACATTCAAAGTGTACTTGCACAAAATTATAGATATAATTTTTAAAAATTATACATTATTCACAATGGACATGAAAAGGGGCATAAATAAAATTTGTTCCTTTTTTCATCTACCAAGATGAAACATTTGAGCTTTATCTATCTACAGTAGTTATCTCTTTGAAGTAGTGTAATCAAGATTGTGTACCCTTGATAGACTTGGCACTACTTCTATTATTGAAAGTTGATATGGTTGTGTTATTTCACTCAGGTGAGATTGGCTAGATTGGTTAGATTGGATAGACTAGTTATATGAGATACATTTTACACTTGATTAATATAGTTGACATTTTATGCTTTTGATAGAATTGTCACTACTCTCATTTCGTGAGTTTGGGGGCATGATCACCTCCCAAACCTCCTTATATTAAGAAGCATCCCCATGATGTAATGTAGTTGAATATTTTTGGACTTGTTCATTTTCTTGGATAAAAAGTGGATGGGGCCTCAAGTCCCCCTCTTATTTCTCCATCCTCCTTGAGGAGGGATTTATTATAAAATACATCACTATGTAAAATATATATAGGTGTACTTTATCTGTGTTCTATCTCTACTAACATTTTTATGCATTGATCATTTCTAGTTTATAAACATTAGTTATACCATAACATGATTTTGATTGCAAGATATGGATCTAAAAATTTCAAGTTAGAAATACCACTCAAGTATAAGGTATGTTTACACATCCAAGTTTGAGATTTGTTTAAATCTAAAAATTTATTTTGATCCTTACGTATTACTATATAAAGGGTGGCATGGGAATGTATATACCCATACTTAGTACATGTTTTATTGTATATTGTCTTATTGCTTAGTTTTTGAAGTATAGGCCTTTTGATGGAAGATTGGTTACTTAATGGCACAGTCTCATGTAGGACCCTTGGGATTCATGTTTGTTTATAACAATGAAGTTTATTATTTATAATTTGTGATTATTTTTTGGTATTTTTTCCACCTTGTGATAGGGATACCTATTATTTATTTTATCTATTTTATATTCTAAGTGCATGGGTGCTTGCTTAGAGTGTTGGACAATATCATCGACACTACTTATAATACAATTACCATATCTTGTTTTCATCTATATTTCGATACTTATCACCATGTGATGGTTGTAAAAATGGCCTTTATGATTTTTTATTATTGGCTTGTGTGCACCACTAGGTTTTTAATTCAAAATTTAAAGGATCACTATATGTACAAACCTAGGACATTATATTTTTCATAAATAAAGTTTCTAATTAAACACATAAAATTTTGTTCAAATGGTTATTGAACTAAACCTTACACTATAAGGCATGGAATTGTGTTTCTTAAGTATCACTAAATGTAAAAAATTTCACTTGCATTGCTTATAGAAAGGGTTGTTATAGGATAAGGAGAATATACTTACATAATCACCATTACACACACAAGCTGGAGGAAAAATTACATGTGAGTCTGAGGCCCTCCTTGGATTATTATCTAAGAAGGTAGTAAATAACAACATCAGGGGTTTCTAGTGTCATCTTGAATCATGTGTTAATCCATTTTTATTGAGTTAAAGGTGGTCAAAGTTGAAGAGTTAGAGATTTGATCTATATAAAAACATTATAAAGCGCATACATGTAATTAAGGTATATCAAAAAAAAGAAACAAAAAACACTAAAATATCTAGGTAGTTTCATATTTATACAATGGGTGTTTTAATAGGATAGTTGTGTTGAGTGATGGATAGTAGTGTTGAAGCAAGTGTCTCCAAGCTAACCACAGTGTCTAGACTTGAAAAATAAGAAAATACTCGAACAAATGGAATACAAAGTTGGGTAGTCAACCTATGAGGAATTATAATAGGTGTAACATATCAAAATAGAATGCCAAATAAAATATACTCTCTTATAATTCTAAAATCCCCTGAACTTGCATTTATTGTGATATTTGTTACACATGAAGAATTACATTTATGTTCAAATATTGCATGATATGGTATGAATTTGAATGTATTATTAATGCACTCAAAATTATTTATTCTATAGGCTATTTGTTTCAAATACCAAAATAAATAAAATAAAATGTTCATATAGTTTTTTCCAATAACTGATTATTTTTATATTTTATGAGTTGTGCACTCATATAATCAATTGGGTATTCTGCAACTTAATTTTTTATAATTACTATGTTCATCCATGAACCTAGAATCTTGAATGAAGGAATTTTATAAATAAACCACATTTTTAAATGTTAGTATTAGAAAAATATCCAATTTTGCAGTGTTATTAAGTCTTGTGGTTCTACTTATTAAATTAGTTTTAAATATAAGCCTTGTTTTTCTATGGATTTGTTCAAAGTGTCTTTTTTGGAACTCAAACTTTGTTGCTATTTTTCTAGTTTTTTCCTTGAAATTATGATTTTAGATTTTATTTTATTAAATTTGTTTAAATAAAAATATTTTTTAAAGGACCCCACAACTCTATACATGATCTCTTAACAACTAAATTTATAATGTAAAATTAAGAAAACCAAACTAGCTACAAGCCAATAACATTAGCTAACAACACACAACAAACCAATAGTAAATATTTGACTAATGATCATCTAATAAGCATCACCTAAAAAGTTTGGAAAAGTGTGACACATCTATGCAAACCCTTCTACTCCCTTACTCTAAATTAAATCCACCTACGATCCTTAGTTACACTCTCATTTATGATAACATGGGGTCATATTATTTAGGTTAGGTGCCTTCTTAGGATATATTTTTTTTCTTTCATACCATCTAGTCCTCCTTATCACCTTCCCCCAAATCTAAAATGAAGAGTATGTAATCTTATAACAAGCTAATGGAATGAAACTCTTCAACCCTTCCTTTAATAATTTTAATATAGATTTCAATTTATAATTTTGGGGAGTGGGAAAAATGAACTTCTTATGATTTCATTTTTTCATTATTGTCTTATTTCCATTCACAATGGTATTCCTATCTTGATTATATTGATTTATCCATTCATCTATAAAATTAAATAATGTTATTTATAACATATGGTGTATTTATGACTATATCATTTATTTATATTTAAGTTTTTCATATTTTTTACATTTTTCAAGGGATGTATCAAGTTGTTATATGGAAAATGTAGGGATATCATATAGCAAGGATCCTTTTTTTAATAAATATGATAATTATAATTATTGATTTATATATTGTGTCATATATATTTATTTATTTATGTGACTTTGTTTGCACTTTTGATTGTCCACCAAAACTTTGACTTGGCATCTGATATGTCTACCCAAAATTTATTAATGTATTTTATGAAAATAACATAAACATACAACCATCAAATTTTGGTAATTAATTAGTTTAACTTTATTTTTTGAGATCTATAATACTGAAGCCTTTGGTTTGAAATGTTGATAATTAAGGAATTTAATTCTTTAGAAAAGCAAGGGCCTAAATATAAGATTGTTCTTTGGTACTCCCCTTCAAATGACTATAATTAATTTCATGTTCATATAATTAAGGTTAACCCATGCTCTTCTATAATAAAAATAGAGAGTCCTCATGAAATTTGAGATTGAATCGATAAGAAAAGTAAGGAATTTAGAAATAAAATTGGGGAAAATATAGAAAAAGTTATCTTCTTTTATATGTATTCAGTGGTAGCTTATAGTTAAGATACATATGATCCTATGATGTGATTCACCTTGATTACAATATATTTAATTTATATCCAATATAAAAATTACCTTTAGTGACAAATTGAATGAATCCTCTTTAAAAACATGACATGCCTCTATTCAAATATTTTCTCATTTTATTGAATGGCTCAAGGATGAATGGCTTGAATAGCTTTATAGGCTCCCTCCCACCCAGACTTAATTAAAAAAATCTTAATGATTTTAACAGCCCTGATGGTGCTAACGCATATCTAACACTTTTGACCCTATTGATGCTTATTTTCTCCCCCCAAGTAGGGTCTATATAGGACACATGGAAAACAAATCTTTGGTTTGGTCTTCCTGATGGTGGGAGAAATGGTGTCCCATGCTCTCTCTGCAATCTATAGAAACTATTGACTAACTCTCCCATTGGCCTCATTTAGTCTAAGAGCAACATCCCTGATCACTTGTCCTCCATGGGTTTGGATGAAATGGTCACAGAGGCTAAAGGTAGGGACGTGGAGAGACACAATCTGATATTTTTCATCGATGTTGTCCCCCACAAGTCAAATTGACTATGAAGGCTTGTGGGTTCCTTGCTATAGTTAGTTTAACAATAGACATTTGGCCAAAAAATACAATCTCCTTAGAAAAAGGGACCCTTCTTGGTGAAAACACTTCAATCCCAAAAACATTATGGTGTTGACTCTAGGAAAAGAGTGGATTCCTTCTGATAGTGAGGATTCACCTCTTATTCAGAATATCCTATTATAAATGAGGACCATGAGAGTCCTCCTCACTCTAAAGAAGAATTGTTGGCTGACTTAATCTCTCAAATAAAGGTTACAAACTCACTTGGTACTACCTCTTTATGGATAACCAATAAATTGACTTACCAAGGGCTAAAATTATCAATAGTACATCAACAAAATACAAATCCCATCCCTGTGTTCCAATTGTAAACTCTTCTCCAACCAAACTAGATGAAATTAAGGAATTGTGGTTTGAGGTACAAAAAATGAAAAAGGAATAAAACCAATGGCTCATCCCTCTTGTATGTCCCTTTTCTCAGGGGGACCTTATGCTAAAATTAATAAGATGAGTAAAAAAAGGGTCAGTGCCCTTGTGTGGGTTTGTCAGAAGCTTCATGGAAGTTTCTTAGGAAATTAAGATAGGTTTTATAGCTGAATTTTGGTGGAAGTTTCAAGTGTTTTACTTATTGCCACTTATTTTGATGTCATTGGTAGAGGCACCCCATTTGAACATTAATGTTTTATATTTCACTCCTTTATAAAATGCTTTAGGGCCTTTCAAAACCCATTTTATTGCTATCAAATTAAAAAATAGGTTCTCATTTAAACACTAATATGACTAATTATAATTGATAATATTTTATTAAGTGTTTCTTTTAATGACCAAGATATGATTATAATTTGTAACAAACGGAGAGGCATTAATGTCATTTTGATATTCACTTTTGGTTATCAACACCAAAACACTAAAATTCACTTTTTATGTTTCATGGTACTTGGATATATAATATATCCATATTGGGTCAAAAAAATTAAATTTAATTGGTTCATTCAAATATTAATTTTAATGTTTAGGTGTTCCAAAAATATTCATTAATGTTGAAATGCATGTAATATTGCATGTTTTGTAGTATAACTAACCATGAGTTTGATAATAAACTTATAATAATTTTGAACAAGTGTAGGGGAAAAGGGGATCAATAATTAAGAAAATTTTAGTTTCCTCAATTACTTTAGGGTATGTTTTTATCCAAGTTTGTGAATAGGATCCAACAATTGATGGGATAGACCTTCTCATTTTAGGATATCAAAAATTGGACCCAGTTTATGAGTTACATTTGGTGGAATATATTAGTTTTTAATGTGGCGTAAGACTTGCATAGAAATTTACCTATCATCAACCTAGGGAATCCTCTAAAAAAACAAATATTACTAAATAAAAGGTGGATATTCACAATGATGCTAGAATGGATTAGAATTGGATCATCCATTTTTTTAAATAAAGGTAAAGGGCATAGTATTAAAGATAATACAACTATTGATTATTTTTTAATGCTAGATTAAACAATGATTGAAATTTGTAATGAAATAACCATCATCTATCAAATATAGTGTTAACTCCAAATTGAATATAAAAAGTGCATGAATCTAAGGATTAATTCTTTTATGAATAAATTTAATAACAAAACTTTACCATATTACTAACTATAGAAAATGTAAAATCTTGTTTACCACTTAATTTTATGAGGTTTATGTTGGTGTATATCTATGTCAAGGATATAATATGAAAAAAAGAATAATATTTTTTAGGTTATTATGTAGGTCCTCGAAGACTTTAGAGCTTAATTTAGTTTTTTTGGAATGATTATGTGGCTACAATTACTAGTCTACAAGAAGACCATGTTGTAGGGAGAACATGAACTCAGTAGTAACACACTATCTAAAATTTCTTCTTTGTTATGATATAAATTGATTTATATTTTTCCAATTTATTGTCCAAACTTTAAAAAAATAGGTGAATATTTATGGTGAGCATTAATCTAAGGTGATTCATGTTAAAAAAATTCAAAGAGGAAGTAGGGTAGATCAGAAAAGAAGGTTTGATTTGTAAAGACAAAGATGGAAAAAATTCCTTAAGTTCTTCCTTATAAAAGCACAAATGAAACTAAAATTCATGATATTTTAGTGTTCGACTAAAAATATCAAAAATTCAATGATGATTATAGGGTGAATAAAATGCATATATCCAAAAAGTATGCTTTAAAATAGCTACATATAACAAATTGCTCAAAACACATTTATTTGAAGAGTAGAAGGAAACATGGCATACATAGATAAATTTTGTTAGCATAGCAGAAAACACAAACTAAGAGATTGCATTAATAACACTATTATCATATTTAACCATTAGATAAATGAAATCCTCTATCACTTGTAAGACTTGAGAAACAATAAAATATGAAACCAATGAAATAGTGAACAAATTTATGTAGTTTTTCTTTCTATTTCCATCAGTTAACCAAAATTTTGTTATGAAGTAGAATTAAGGGAGAAAACCCCTACATATAGGCATTTTCATGCTTAAGATGGTTACATTATTAAAAAGAGAACCAAATACATGACATCTATTGGTGGATAAAGTACCTCATGTCCTAAAACTAAAGAAAATCGCCTATTAAAAAGGGGGATATTTTATAATATATTGAGGGGAATTAGAACATGATATTTATCAAGAGAAATCCTATCAAATGGCTATCTTTCTCCTGAGGTGCCAGGCTAGGATCCTAATGATGTGGATGATGATGAAGGTCCCCATGTAGTATAAAAATAAAGTGAATCCATGTCACCTGAAGAGGGGATGGATTCCTAGTATGGTTGAAGAAGAATAAATTCCAAGAGGGGCCAAGGAGGAGAAAGCTCTTGAAATGGCCATCTATGTCCTGTTACTTTCCTACTTATCAGCTTCTATCTTTCCCCTCTATGCCTCAAAAAAAATCTCATAATCACTATCAATCAAATTAAAATATATAATAGATTCCTTTAGCAATTTGAGGGTAAGAACTAACATTGCATTGTGCTTGCTCAAAAGAGGTCCTACAGCCTCATTGATAGCCATTGCCTTTACTATTATTTAATTAGAAGATGTTAAATATACCATCTCCTGACTAAATTTTGATCCTCTAGCCATGGCTTGCTTTCTAAAATTGATGATGAAGTTTTGGATCTGGGCTATGATAGCATCCTTGTTAGCAAGGTGTGTGATTTAACCACTTTAAGCAGAATAATAACTCTATCACCCAGTTGGGTGAGAGACTGGCCCAAGGATCTCATGTCATCAATCCACTAGTGTAAATATTTCATAATTCCAATTATATAGGATTTAGTGATGGTCAAATCCTCCATGGGGATCAAGCTCAGTTCTTCAAATTTCCTCATTCTAATCAACTTGACCAAGTTGATTACCTTGTTATCATAAATCCCATATGAACCCTCTACCTTTATAATTTTATTTTAGAATTCATCCCCTTTTACTTTATACTGAGTTAGAGTATTCAAGGTGTCAAACATAACTTCAAAAACCAATTCCACCATTGTGATATTCTCCTCTAGAAATGTGTCTATGTGTTGTTGTTTTAGATTAGTGTTCAGTGTTGCATTCTTTTTATTAATTTTACAACTACATCACCAAATGATTTTAGAGATGAGAGGGGGTCCTCTTCATATTATTTTTGTTAGATAGGTCTATATTTTTTTTTCTTGGTCAATTCAAATAGGGTTTCCTTAGACTCATACACAATTATCTAATCTAGATGAGTGACCTTCCTCTTTGTTAGCCTCTTCATTGCTCTAGCCTTCTTGTAAAATTATAATGAGACCTATGGGGGGTCTATTATAACCAAATACTTATTCTCTATTGTATCTAGTTGCATCTCTTTTATATAGGATTTAGCTAAAATTTGCCCCTGAGGTTGAGTAGATGGAGGCAATGGTTGAGTTGGTGTCAATCCTAGGAAGGTAGATGTCTTAGAAGTAATTATAGAGATGACTAGGATAAATATAGAACTGGGGGATGAGGTGGGAAGTGTTATTTCTACACAAGCTAAATAAATAGTGATAAAATGATCCTTTGATTGATACAAAGTGAATTATAGAATGAAAATAATAGGCCTTTTCTTTGTCAATTGAGGACCAAGCCTAGGCATGGGCTTGCTCAGAATTGGGGGGAGATTAATCATCATAGATATATTTGAAGTTGAATACATGACAAAAGGGTTGACATTGGGCAAGGTGACATTCATTGGCCTAATCATAGGTCAAGTGAGGCGACTTTAGGTCAAGAGGTTTAGGTGATCTAGTTTTGGGGGTTCACCAAATATGATGATGGACTGGTTACTTAAAAATAAAGGAGTCAAATAAACACATTCCTGACCTGTTATGCCTAGTTCCTCTTTGATAGGAAGCAAGGGAGGAAATCATGGTGTTAAAGTTCCTAGTGTTATTTCCTAAACTAAGGTAACATTTGGTCCCAAAAATGGGGTGTTAGATGTTTCTCTTGAAATAAAATCCCCTTCATTATGTTTTTCAATCTCAGCTTATTCATTATCTAAAGTAGGAGGCAATGCTTGCAATATCCTCTAACTAACCTGAAGGTCAGTTGGCCTTTCCTCTTCAACACTAACAACATGAACTATGGATTTAAATGCTCATGTCTGATAATATTTAGGCTTGAAAAGTTCATTGAAACTTGCATCTTTCAACATACCCTTAACCTATGAGATATTGGCATTCTTCAATATTTGCTTCACCTTATGGTCATTGGCTACATTGATTTAGAACCTATCCTTATCTTTTGGTTCATGATGGTAGATAATGCTTAAGGTTAACCTATGATTGATGCAAGGTTTGAGTGTTATATACTTTGGGTCCCATTGTCTATTGGTATCTCTTTCCAAGTCAAAGGTTAGCCTTTGCTTAGCAGCATCAATTAAAGAGTTCTAGTTCTCTATTCTAAAATGGCCAATGTTATACATTTGAGGTTGGACCAATCCTCTCTTTTTATTTTTGCATAGTCCATCAACCCCTTTGATCAATTGAAAGGAAATTTATTTTTTAGCTAGCTTGTTTGGCACTATGATAGGAAACTTGAGGGGGGTTGTATTAATTGTAACCATACTCACCACTGTGCGATCTAGATAGTAATAGTAGGATCTCAAGGTGCTCAAGGTTTCTCTAATTTCCTATAATGGTTTGGGCATGGGCATTTCATGGATTTACCTATACATAATAGGGTTAAAATGTTCAAAAAAATTCATCATCTCCTATTTGTACTTGTACACTCTGACATTTGAAAAGGTGTGACACAATCCATTTCGATTTTGGGTCCCAATTGGTGAACTAAGGGAATTTTTTGGTGGCACATATGGCATCCACCAATTAGGACATAATGTATAAATGATGCCCCTAGTTAGACATAACCCTTATGATATGTGAAGCCAAGTTGTAGGATATAATTTATCCCAAAGGGGGAGTCTTTGCATCATTTATTATCATAGTTAGAAGTGGAACACACTTATCATCTACATGGCTCGTTTCTTTGACCCCATATAGCTGATTAATCATATTCATGGCCATTCGCACTCCCTTCCTAAATTGGGTGATAGGGATTTCGTTGATTTTGGATTTGCATACAAATTTCCCCTTGTTCTTAGCCTAATCTCTCAAAACTCCCTTGATGTTATGTGTTTGGATCTATCCAATCATAGTTTCTTGATTTTTTATAATCTCTAGATTGGGAAAATCATAGTAAGACTAAAAGGCTATCCCAACTATGAAATAAATGTCTTGACATATATTCAAATACTTAATCATATTGTTAATGCACCTGGACTAAAGAAACACATGCTAGACTAATTATATGTAGGGGAGTACCTTCAAGTTAGATTCATCCTTATTAAAGCCTTTAGATTTGAGCACCAAAATGTATGATATGTCCTCTACATCATTAGAGCCTCCATCATCATCATTGTCTTGGTCCACAATCTTCTCTACATGGTACACCAAATCATTATAGTGTTTATCTTCAGTGGTCAATGCAATAGAGTTAAAATTGGTGTCTTAGAAGATGATATTTATTCCATATGAGTAGAGAAATGGAACTTGCTCCTGCTTGTTAGTTCTAGATGATTCAACTTTAGCCATAGTTCTAAATTTGGTGACTGATGATCTTGAATACTATTTTATTGGAGAATGAATGCATGGAAGTTCTTAGAAAACTTGCAGAATACTTTGAATATCTTAGTAGATAATAATTATATGAACCTATTGCTTTGATAGTGAATGAAAGCACAAATGGTATACATTAAACTTCAAATTTGAAATTTGAACTAAATTATATGAGTCATTAATGGATAATATCTTTAACTCACTTTGATTGAAAGCACAGGTGGCTCTTCAATTTTATTCTAACAGCTTTGAAATTCTATTTTGAGAAGTCAAACAATCATTGCCCTCACCTTATCTACATGGCTTATTATCATAATCTTGACTTTTTTAGTGAAGTGACTTGGCTTTATAACCACTGAAACAAGCCCTTGTAGCACTTAATTTTCACCTACAACAAGAACTTTGTAGTCAATTATGCACGACCTAGGTGTTGTACTTGACACATACTCAACACTTGGTATGTTTTCATGTACTTTATCCTTTTATTTTGAATATTAAACTATCCAAGTGGAATGTGTGATATTATGCCACATGTCAAATTTTGATTAAATCACCCTCTTCTAATTTTGTGTTGCTCAACCTCTTTCATCTTTTGGTCGATGTGGATTTGGAACCTTTACTAGTTTGGCAAATGGCAAGCCCTTGCTAACTCATGATATCATGGGGCTTTATTGTATGAAAATTCTAATGGATCCACCTACCATGATACTTTTCCAAGTGTCACTATATGATTTGATTACACAGTCACTAGGTTTCAAATCTTATTTTGATAGGGTTATTACCATGAGATAGGGGTCCATGTGTCCTAAGAGCATTCCTCGTAACTATCAAGTGGCTTCCATGTAGCATCTAACTATTAAATATTTGGTGACTAACTACCACGTATCATTTTATCATGAAATCATAGTATTGAGAGATTGAAACATTACACCTTATCTTTGGGAGATTCAGGGATCTAACCAAGTACCAAGTGGCAGGTTATGATAGCGTCAATTTATCATAAGAATTTATAACATAACTAAAGCCTTGGAAGACCATGTATAGATGTTATGGGGCATGTTATAATTGATTTGTAACATCTTCATAGACCATAACATCATGAATAAATGACAAGTGGTATAAGACTCCCATTGGATCATGCGGTCACAAGCATTTGAAAGGCTAAAGACATGTTAAAAAGATCAAACTTTGTGTGGCTGAGTGATCAGTGCATGCAACACTACCACATGTCAATTGAGGTAAATCTAGTGTCAAGTTACTTGGGTATTTAAATGTAACCCCTCATAAGATCACTTTTAAACAAGATAAATCATTAGAAATATTAGTAGATTATTTATCAATGAAATGTTTAAAAGTACTTTATTGATTATTTGTCATGGACTAACATGACTTTAAATACTTCAAATCATATAAAGGGGGTCTTAGTCATGTGATGCCAATGGTAAGGTATTTATAAAGGTGAATGACCCAAATTTTCATAGGGTCCCCATTTTTAGTAAAACAGGGCGTGTTGATCTCAACAAATGGCGACCTCTATGGTAAACATAGAAATATGTTAGAATTTAGATATCTTGGTTTAGAATATAATAATTAAGTAGTCATCCCTTTTTAGATGTAACATAAATTAAAATTAGTTATTCAAAATTTAAAACTTTACACTTGATGGATTAAAGCCTAAAATTTACAAAATCATTCATACTATGTGGGTGCTTTGAATTGATTTACCAATATGCCTTGGATTTTAAAATCAATGGATTCAAACTCCATGGACTTTAATATGGATTTTGTGTATGCACTTTTAGATATATATAGTTATGCTCAAATTTTAATGGGATGGCTTGGGCATTGCTATACTACCAGCTAGGAGTCCATAGCCCTGACATAAATACCTTTGACTCCATTCTAGGCCTTGTTCCACTGCCAGCTAAGCATCCATAGCCTCAATGGAGGTTACCTAAATCACCTTCAAAGGAATGCAACCTATAGTGTCAAGGATGTTTCAAATTGATACACATTTTTTTTTGTAAACCCTCAGAGGTTGGGAATGGGTGTATTAACTAGTTTTTAAGGGAATTCATTTTTTTTTCTCAAGAACCATTCACTTTCAATGACTGAGTTCTACCCAAGCAATCTTATGATGTAAGATTAAGTGCAAGTATATATATAATTTCATAATTTTAAGACCTTCATTTAGTCAAATTCATGTTTTTTATAACTAGATTACAAATCATAATAAAATCAGGTGTTCCCTGAAATGATAACTTAAAAACTAGACTCTTCTAATTTTTTGGTATTTACATGAGTTTTACACTTCAATTCTTTAGATTTCAAAACTTTGAACAAAAGTAAGAGAAACTTAGGACTTTTCCAAAAGGTCTTATTTATAAGCTACTACACACCACATAGTGACAAATATAAGGAAATAAATGAACTGAAAGAAAACACACAATAACAAATCAAAGCAGAAAGGAAACTAATTTACCCCTACCTCCTACTAAACTAAACCAACTCACAGTCATTTGGTGGGGATGCAATGGGAAGTTGAGAAGTATTATTTCAAGTAATATCCATTTACCAATAGAGATAATTCATTTCTTTGTAATTCCTTTAGTCTTAATGTGTTATCACCCAATATCTTTGCAATTTAATATAACCCAATCCAAAGGGGCATGAATTTTTCATGCTGGCATTTTTTTCTTATGGGCTTTGTCCCATAATAAGACCAAGTCTAAGAATCATAACATTTTGAATTTATCCCTTTTATCAAAACACATTTTGAATATGTCTTAGTGTTTTCAAAAATTATTAATGGATTCATCTCTGACATCATCAATTTAGACAATATTCAATATTCAACCATGAACTCAAAAGTAGCTAACTATAATGTGATGGAAATTATTGGTTGTTACCCTTATAATAGTAAGAATGGGGATAACTTCAGAGCCTATTTGTATCTATTTCAATCTACCTAGATAGCATATTTTAATAACGACTAACATTCCCTTGGCCTTTTATCTACTAACTTCTTTATTGCATTCATCAAGGTCATGTTTATCGATTCTGCCAAGCCTTTCCTTATGGGTAATAGTTTGACAAAAACTTGACAACAATCTTATTATCATAGGCACACTCTATGAATTTTTTAGATTGGAAATATGGACCATTATCACATACCAGAGATAAGGGGGTCCCAAATCTGGTTGTAATATTTTCTTCTAGGAATTTTATGACATTAATTGCACTATAATTAATATTGGAAATTGCTTCAGCCTACCTAATGCAATAGTTAGTGGTTGTTAGCATGAATTTATGTCCTATTGAAGAGTTGGTATTGATGACTCCAATTAATTCCAACCCTATTGGGAAAATGGCCTTGTTTCAATCACTGGTTATAAAGGCATCATTGTCCTTACTTCTCTGATGTTAAACACTTAACAGTGATGACACATTTGAACATGAGCATGTGCATCCTTGAATGTTATAGGTTAGTAATAGCCTACTCTGAGTATTTTTTGAGTAGTGGTTATACCTGAAGGATGTCCACTTCCCAATTTCTCATTGAAGTTGTTGAAAATGTTTACAACTTATTTTTTGGAGACACATCTTAAGTAGATTCCTTTATAGTATTTTTCTATAGAACACTCCTCTTTTAATAATGAATGTGAACTTTTGAGCGTAAGTGATCTTATTTTTTCCCTTTTGAACTTTGAGGGGCAAGGTCATTCAATAGGTAGTAGATAATGTCATTTCTCTAATCTTAACTCGAGACCTAGTCTTCTTATACCTGTAAAACATCAATCTAAGGATAAGTATTAATAATTAAATGAATTATACCTTATACCCATACCATCTTAGCTAAATTGATCTCTATGTTGTATTCTTGGAGATTGGTCATCCACTTCCCTCATCTTTCTCCTAACTCATTATGGCTAAGCATAAGCTTAACAACCAAGTTAGGTACAATGGTGTGAGTCTTATTTAGAAAGATGTAATGTCTAAAATTTTTTATGGCCTTCACCAAGGCATACACTTACTTGTCTAAGAGAGGATATATCAATTTTGCATCCTTTCGTTTTATACTCATGAAGGCTATAGGGTGTTCTTTTTTGTCTAGTTTTTGCATTAGGAAAACAACATTAATACAAGTGTCTATGCTATGGATTCCTTGATGTCTTGTAAATATTTATTATCCTTAGATTTCTAGTAAATCTTCACATCCTTTTTCAACATGGCAGTCAAGAATTTGACAATTTTGGTGAAACCTAAAATGAATTTACATATGAAGTTCTTTTTCTAAAAAATGATTTTAACTCTTTTCTACCATTAGGAAAATCAACCTTAAGAATAGCACTAATTCTATCAGGTTCAATATCCATACTATCCTTTGTGATTACGTGTCCCAATAGCTAACCTTATATTACATAAAAGATACTTTTTTGGGGATTTAGAGAGATACAAAAGGTCTTACATTTCTCCAAAATTTGTTGAAGGTGCATCATGTGATATTTCATGTTATTAGATAATATAATTAAGTCATCCATATAAATAATAATGCACTTACAAATTATTCCTTGGAAAGCCTAATCCATGACATGTTGAAAAGTAGCCCCAACATTAATGAGTCTTAAAGGCATCATCTTGTATGCAAACATTCCCCATTTGGTCATGAAGCCATATAAGAAAGACATCATCTAAGAGCCACTAACCATTTACTCACCTCATCCAAAAAGGGAAATGCATAGTTATCCTTTTTTGATGATCTATTAATGTTTTGAAAGTCTATGTAGATTATAATTTTGCCATTCTTCTTTTTTAATAGACCCAGGTTAGCTACCCATGTGGAATGTCTGATCGAGAAGATAACTCTTGCATCCAGTAAGCTCTTTACTTATAAATTAAAGGCTCTATAACATGGTTTACGAGTCTATGTCTTTGCCTAAAAGGTTTGCATCCTTAATTTAGAGGGTTCATGTGAGTGATGACCTGGGTGTTGAAGACTTTGATATATTCATAAGACCATGTGAGGATCTCCTTGAATCTAGATAATATTTCAGTGGCTTCAGTCAATTCTTCCTTGGTATAGACCAACCTGATTCTAATGTTTTGGGGATTTCTCGATGAACCTAGATTAATTTTCTTGTAATCCTTACCACTTAATTTGGGCACCTTTGTGCCACTTTTTGACTTCTATTAATTGAATATATTTTCTAGAGAGACCATGCCCTTAGGAATTTATTTATTCTTAAGTTGGATTACATGAACTTCATTAGTTTTAACCTCCTTTAGTAGACTCATCTTCTCATTCATCAATTATATGTGACTCAAATACTCTATAACTAGTCATGAAATCAATTATTTTTTTATCATCATCAAACACTAAGAAGTTATTGATGTTGTCTTGCATAGAAGGACATGATATAATTTTGACTTTAATCTTCTATAATTTGAGGACCTCAGGGAAGGCTAGATTTTTTGCTATAAAATACAACACATCTACAAACCAATTTTGATCCATGGGTACAAAGGAAATGCTAAATGCCTCAAAACTCTCAATTAAATCCATGGCTATAAACTTATATTTTTTCAAATAAGAGAGCTTGCATTGATACTAACTATGTACCTACTTGATGACTAATTCTAAATCATAATGGACTACTAATTTCCTTACCTTATGCTTAATCATGAATTGAAGTCCTAGGATAGGGCCTCATATTCTATAAGATTATTAATGCATAGAAACTGAAGTCTATAAGAAGCTAGATACTATTTATGAACTAGATTTATCAATATGATACTAAGCCTTGTTTAAATCTTACATCATTAAAGTACATCATCTAAAATCATTAATCCTTGGCCACTGGGTTGATTTCATTTGAATCAATAGTATCAAGAGCATACACACCCAAGTCTATGGATTAGAAATTTACATTTTAATTCTTAGCATTATTTTTCATTATCATGAACTTCATTCTTGTCTCTCATTCAATTTAGTGCTGATTGGGAATGCCCCTCCAAGGTATACACATATGTGTGTAGTATGTGGACATATATCCATTCAACGATTTTGTCTAGTCTCTACTCAATAAAATCTCATATGTTTCTAGGATTTATACAACTTGGATGTCAATGAATTGTTGAACCCAGGGTTTATGAGTTAACTACATATGAATGTTCAATAGTTATCCTACCACCTTGACCTTTGACTTATCCAATTGGATAAAAACACTATCAGAATTGATTGGATTTAGTCCCAAATTTTCATTAATACATGTGGGCATTATGTTAGAAAATTTTCTAGAATTAAGTAAATAATTATGCACATTCTTCCCAAAGATTCTAATAGTTAATAGAAATGGAAGGACCTTAGCCTTAATTTTATACATAACCACATTAGCATTCACAGATTTAGCTTTACCTTTATCTGATTTCTCAGTTAATGATTTTTGTATCAAATTACATTGCTTAGTGATTTGGGCAATATCATGCAAGGTAGTATTGGATTTGATCTTTTTCATATCTTCCACAATATTGTATCCTCTTTTGGATCCCATCATAGTTAACTCTTGAGTTAGTTGAGTATCCTTTCTCTTGGGGGAAGGAGGATCATTATTGGTTCTATGATCTACGGGAGTGTTAACTTTATTGGGTGGTGTGGAGGTTATTGTGGGTTCCTTTTAAGTTTAGTTCCTCAAGGCATAATTGCTTTTTTGGTACTGTTGTAAGCATGGATCTCATCTATGTTGCTTTCAAGCTCATTTTATTCTAAGTTTGTAAAATCATAAGTTTTGACCATGAGGGTTGTGTTGATAGTGTTAGACCTATTGTCCAATGTTCTCACATTTCTAGATTTATATTATTACCTTGATTGTCCAAGATAACATCATAACTTTCCATCTCACCTTAGAACATTTGAAAGGCATTGAAAAAATCTATGTATTCTAACTCTGTATGTTGGGTCATGATATGCACACTACACCATTTTGGCAAGGTAAATTCATAGATATTTATTTTGGGCATCTTAAAATTTGGGGGTGACTATTGTTGTTATTATTTTTAGACCAGTCAAAAGGTCAATTTTAATTTTGAAGTGTGTAATCTCTATTAGAATATTCCCCTATGTTCCCCATTTGCCTTTGCAAATTTAAAAAGTCACTACCTAGTTTTTGGAGGATTCTTTAAATTGCCTCTACATCTCCCTTTGAGGATTCAAGCTTAGTGTTATGGCCTGGGCTCTAAGAAACACTTTGGGTATTATATTTGTTAATAGAGACCAAGGATTGACTATTATTTTAGGGATGAGCCCTAAAACTGGACTGATTAAATAATCCTAGTTGTTGACAAGGAAATCCATGGCTTAATGATAATTGATAAAGGCCAAGTAGTTGTTGATTAAGTTTAGGTTAGGAAAACCTAGGTTGATGTTTGGGATAGAAAAATTAGGATGGCCTTATGGGTGTATTTTCTCATTGATGTGTATAGCTTCTACATATGCAAGTGGTATCATATTGACATTCATGGCCCTATACAATAAGACATGAATCATTATATCTAGGGCATTTTTATAAATTTTAAGTGTTAGATCAAATGTATAGGCTGATAGGGACCTATGGTGAGGTTATACATCTTTTAGAATTTAACATTGAAAGATATTATGGTCTCACTTGGGTCTCATTTTAGGAGAGTAAACTATTAGCAAATGATTTTAGGGCTAATGGCCCTTAAAAATTATGCAATGAAGGTATCAATAAATTGGTTCCACCCCATGATAGAATCCTCTAGTAAACTGAGAAACTAGTTGTAACCTACTTCCCTAAAGGTAAATGGGAAGAGTATATAGGCTACATCTTCATGGATGAGGTTAAAAATCCAAACAACTACCTTGAATGATTTGATATGCTCTTTAGCAATTATACCTCTAGATGGATTGAAGAGGGGGAGGTACTTTTTAGGGTTCTTAGGTAAATCATGCACATGACCAGGCATGTTCACAAAGGATCCTCCTAACCATGTTATGACTAGCTAGATATAAAATATAGGATGTGGATGTTGGCTTACTATAGAGGTAGGGTAGGATTTGGATCTCTTATGCCTCCCTTTATCATCACTAGCTTTGTTATGGGTTTTTAAATATCCAAGGGGAACTCTAGTTTTAGAGTGATATTTGGTCCAGATCCTTGGCAACTCTAGGATGTTAAGCAAAGGGTCTATGCCATTAATCTAAATTATAATAAAGATTCACCAAATATTGGTAAAAAAGGTAAAGCTTGGCCAAATTAACATAAAGTAACCTCATAAGAAGGTCCATAGTTAATTAGAGTGGTCTTATTTTACCTTTATCGATCTGAAACCTTTAAAGCTTCTAAGCCTACACAAACTTTTACCAGAAACTTGGTCTAACCTATAAAGATCAATGTTAGACAAGATCTTTCAAGAAACCTTTTATCATATTACACTTATCATAGCATTTTAGACTGAAAACTTCCAAATAATATCTTAAATTTATGTGATCATACTCAATTTAGACCTCTAAATCACTGGCTCAATGATCTTTCACAAATAATTAACTAGACACTGACCTTTACACTCATTCATTATAGATCTAAAGTTCTTAGTTCAAATTATGCAAATATTTTTAAATATAGATGAAATAGAGCCTAATCTACTCAAAAAATTCACTAGCATGCCTATCCTTAATGTCTTTAGATGAACCTTATATGGATCGGAGGGGAAATACCAAAATATCTTCAAACTTGAGCTAATATTTTAAGGTTTTTTTGGAATAAATACATTTTCACAAAGATCTTTCAAAGGTTTTAAAGATGTTACAGAAGATGAAGAGAAATTATAGTGTTTATCCTAAATTTTATGTATTTAAATAAATTATTCTATATTTCATCTAAAATACACCATAATTTTACTTAAAACAAACAAAGAAGGCCCTCATTCTAGTGCCAGCTTTTCCCTATTGATGTATCTATATGTTAAGGATATAATGTGAACAATAGAATAGTATTTTTTTATTTATTGTGTAGGTCCTAAAAGACCTTATGGATTAATTCAATTTTGATGGAATGATTATGTGGCTACCACTTAATAGTCTACAAGTAGACCCTAATGTAGGGGCAATAGGAACTCAGTAGTGACATAATCTATCTAAAATTTCTTCATTGTTATAATATAAATTGCTTTATATTTTTCCAATTAATGTCCCAAAATTTAAACAAAAATGTGAATAATTACAATGAGCATTAATCTAAGGTGATTCATGTTTAAAAAAAATCAAAAAAATTAGGGTAGAGTAGAAAAGAAGTTTTATTGTGCAATGACAAAGATGAACAAATTTCCTTAAGTTCTTAATAACAATCCAAATAAAACTAACATTCATGAGATTTTAGTGCTAGACTCAAAATACCATAAATATCATGGTGATTCTAGGGTGAATGAAATGCATATATCTAAAAATTATGCTTTAAAATAGATGCCTATAACAAATTACTCTAAACACATTTATTTGTAGAGTAGAAGGAAACAGGGCATACATAGACCAATTTTATTAGCATAGAAGAAAGAACAAACTAACATAATGCATTAAAAACACTTTTATCATATTTAAAAATTATATAGATGAAATCCTCTATCATTTACAATACATGATAAACAAGAAAATATGAAAATAATGAAACAGTGAACAAATTGTTGGAATTTCTCTTTCTATTTACATTAATTTCAAAAAATTATATTTTGAAATACAAATAAAGAGGAAAACCCCTATATATAGGCCTTTTTCATGCCTAAGATGGTTATATTGGTTACAAGAGAACCAAATACATGACATCTATCAGTGGATAAAGTCCCTCATGTCCTAAAACTAAAGAATATTCTCTATTTAAAAAGGGAATCTTTTAAAATATATTAAGGGGAATTAGATCATAACATTTATCAAGAGAATGCTTATCAAATGGCTCTCTCACACCTAAGGTGCAAGGCCGATATCTTATTTCTTTGGATGATGATGAATCTCACTGTATTGTATAATATTAAATTAAAGCCATCGTAGCTGAAGGAGTGTTTCCTAGTCTATCCAAAGAAGAAGAAATTCCAAGAGGGACCAAGGAGGAGGAAACTCCTATGGTGACCATCTATGGCCTACTACTTTCCTACTTCTTAACTTCTATTTATCCCCTCTATGCCCCATAGAATCTCTTGTAATCATTGTCAATCAACTTCACATCTATAATATTTTCCTTTATAAATTTGAGGTTAAGACCTAACATTGCATCATACTTGCTCAAGAGAGGTCCTACAGAGTCATTGATGGCCACTACCTTTTCTATTCTTTGATTGGTATATGTTGCTAAATATACCATCTCCTACTCAAAGGTCACTCCTATATCCATGGCCCACTTTTTGAAATTGATGATGAAGTTTCGGAGCTATGCTCTAAAAGCATCCTTGCTAATGATAGAACCATCCTTGTTAACAAGGTGTGTGATTTTAGCCTCTTTAATCAAATTAATAACTCTATCACCTATGTAGGTGAGAGATTGCCTAGTGATTTCATGTCATCAATCCACTAGTTTAAAGCTTTCATTCTTCATATTATATAAGATTAAGCAATGCTCAAATCCTCCAATGGGACCATATTTAGATCTTTAAATTTATTCATTCTAATCAACTTGACCAAGTTGATTACCTTCCTATCGTGCATCCCATAACCACCCTCTACATTTAGAATTCTATTTTAGACTTCATATACTTTTACTTTGTACTAATCTAGATTATTCAGTGTGTTAAACCTAACTTCAATATCCCATTCCACCATTGTGATTATCTCCTCTGGTAATGTGGCTTTGTGTTGTCATTTCAGATCAGTTATATTCTATTGCATTCCTTTTACAAATTCTACACCTACATCACCATATGTTTTTATGGATGAGAGGGGGTCCTCTTCATATTTTTCTTGTTGGTAAATCCTATCCCTTTTATTCTTGGTGATTTAAAATAGGGTTTCCTCAAAATCCTACATAATTGTCTGATCTAGATGAGTGGCCTTCCTCTTGGTTAGCCTTTTCATTGCTCTAGCCTTCTTATCAAATTCCATTAAGACCTATGAGGTTTATATTATAATCAAATCCTTGTTCTCTATGGTATATAGTTACATCTCTTTTATCTAGGATTTATCTAAAATGTCCCTTTGAGGCTCAATAGATGGAGGCAATTGATGATTTGGTGTAAATCCCTAGAAGGTAGATGTATGGGAAGTAGTTATGGAGGTGACTAGGATAAATGTAGAACTATGGGATGAGGTGGGAAGTGTTACTTATGCATATGATGAAGAACTAGTGCTAGAAGGAGCACTTGTTAGGAACAAAGGGAATTGGGGAATGAAAATAGTAGGCATTTTCATTAGCAATCGAGGACCAAGCCTAAGCATGGGCCGAAGTAGAATTTGGGGGAGATTGGCCATGATAGAGACATTTGAAGTGGAAGACACAACAAAAGGGTTGAAAGTGGGAAAATAGTCATGGGGCTAATCATAAGTCTAGTGAGGGGCCTATAGGGTAGGTGGTTTAGGTCATCTAGTTTTTTGGGATCACCAAATATGCTTAAGGGCTACCTCTTAAAAACAAAGGAGGCAAATTAACACATTCCTAACCTATTATACTTGGTTTCTCTTTAATAATAAGCATGGGAGGAAATATTGGTGCTAAAGTCATTGATATTACTACCTGAATTAAGGTAACATTTGGTTCTTAGGATGGAGTGTTGATGTTTCTCCTAAAATAAAAGCTTATTCAACATGTTTTTTAGTCTCATTTCCTCCCTTCTCCAAAGTATGAGACAATTCTTTCAATATCCTCTGATTAAGCTGAGGTCAGTTGGTCTTTCCTCTTTAGCACTAGCAACATGAACTATGGATGTAGATGCTACTACCTAAGCATATTTAGGCTCAAAAACTTCATATAAACCTACATCTCTCAACCTTCCCTTAACTTATGGGATATTTGTGTTCTTCAATCATTACTTCACCTCTTTTTCATTGATTGCATTGATGTAGAACCTATCCTTGAGTTCTAGTTTATGATAGTAGGTGATTCTTAGGGTTTCCTTGTGTTTGATGCAATGTTTAAATGCCCATTATTTATTGGTATCTATTTCCAAGTAAAAGTTGGGCCTTTTATTAATAACAATAATGACATAGATCTAATTTTTTATCCTAAACTGGCCAATGTTAGATAGTTAAAGGTATACCAATCCTTTCTTTTTATTATTTCACAGTGAATCCACCCTATTAGTAACTTAACGACAAATTCAACCAACTTGCCTACCACTATGATGGGAAACTTGAGTGAGTATGTCTTAATTCCAACTATCCTCACCATCATGCAATCTAGATAGTAACAGTAGGGTCCCAAGGTTCTCAAGGTTGCTTTGATTTCCTCTGATAATTTGGGATTGAGCCTTTCATGGATTGTCTTATACATAATAGGGTAGAAATGTTCAATAATTACA
Organism: Torreya grandis; assembly: GCA_037957365.1. Taxonomy (NCBI): domain Eukaryota; kingdom Viridiplantae; phylum Streptophyta; class Pinopsida; order Cupressales; family Taxaceae; genus Torreya; species Torreya grandis. The sequence goes on from JARHVA010001333.1 coordinate 3,182,670, forward strand.
TTGATCTCATATTTTTACTTATATACTCTGACCTTAGGAAAGGTATGAGGCACCATCCATTTTAGTTTGGGGTCCCAATTGGTGAACTAAGGGAACTTTTGGGTGGCACAGATGACATTCACTAAGTAGGACATCATGTAGAAATGATTCTCCTAGTTGGCTATGATCCTTTTGATCTATGCTACCAAGTTTTAGTATATAATTTATCCTAAAGGAGGAGTATTTACATCATCTGTTATCATAGATAGAAGTGAAACCCACTTCTCATTTACATGGCCTATGTCTTCAACCCAATGCACTCGATTCATCATAGCCATTCCTATTCACACACCCTTTTTGAATTGGGTGATGGGGATTTGGTTGATTTTGGATTTGCATATAGATTTTCCATTTTTCTCATCCCATCCTCTCAAAACATCCCTAATATTATGTGTTTGGAGCCATCAAGTCACAATTTTTTGATTATATACAATATTTGGTTTGGGCAGATCATAGAAACCCTGAAAGGCTAGTTCAGATATGAAAGCAATGTCTTAACCTAAATTCAAATACTTAATCATATTTTTAGCACACATGGAATAAATCAAAATGTGGTAGACTAATTATACACAGGGGAGTACCTCTAGGTTAGATTCATCATTATGCAAGCCTTCAAATTTTAGCCCCAAAATGTTTAATTTGTCCTTTGTATCATTAGAGCCTTCTTCATCATCATTATCTTGGTCCACAGTCTTTTTTACATGGTATAAAAAATCATTATAATGTTTATCTTTGATGGCCAATGTAATATAGTTTAAACTGGTGTCTCGATAGATGATATTTGTTCCATATAAATAGAGGAATGGACTTGCTCCTACTTGTTGGTTTTAGATGATTCAGCTTTAAGCATAGTTCTAAATTTGGTGATTGATGAGATTGAGGATTATTTTTATGGAAAATGAATGAAAAAAAATTCTTAGAAAACATGCAAAATGATTCAAAGCTCTTAAAAGATAAAAATTAATTAAATATATTACTTTGATGGTGAAGGAATGCACAGATAGTAAGATTTAACCTTTAAATTTAGAATTTGTACTAAATGATATGAGTCATAAATGGCAAGTATATTTAACTCACTTTGATTTAAATCTTGGGTGGATCTATAATTTTATTCTAATGGCTTTGAAATTATATTTTTAGAAGTTGACCAATCACTACCCTCACTTTGTCCACATGACTTATTATTATAGTCTTGACTTTTTCAATGAAGTGAATTAGCTTTATGACTATCAAAAGAATCCCCATCAACATTTAATTCGCACTTACAACCAGTGGTTTACAATAAGTTATGCACTACCTAGGTGTTATAAGTGACATGTAATCAACACTTGATACCTTTTTATGCTCTTTATCCTTCTATATTGAATATTAAACTATCTACGTAGATTGTGTGATACTCTACCAAGTGTCATATTTTCATTGAATTGTCTTCCTCTAATATTGTGTGGCTCAACCCCTTTCATCCTTTGGTTGATTTTGCTTTGGAACCATTATTGGTTTTTAAGGTGGAAATCCCTAGATAGCTTGTGCTATCGTGGGGCTTTATTGTATGAAAATTTTAATCGACCTGACTACCATGATACTTCATCAAGTGTTAGTTTTTGATTTGATTGCATAGTCATTAGGTTTTAAGGCTTCTTTGGATAGAACTATTACTACAAGATAGGGGTCCACATGTCCTTAGAGCATTACTCCCAACTACTAGGTATATTCCATGTAACATATAGATATCCAAGATAACTCCTAGGTATCATCTTGTCATGCAATCATAGTATTAAGACATTCAAACATTACACCTTATTTGTGGGGGACACAAGGATGTGATTGAGTACCAAGTGGTATGCTACGATAGGGTTACTTTATCATGAGACTTTAAAATGTAATTGAATCCTTAGAATGCCATGACTCAATGCCACATGGCATGTTATGATTGAGTTATAACCTCTTAGTGGATAAGAATGTCATTGCGTCATATATTATCATAGATAGAAGCAAAACACACTTCTCATTTATATAGACTTTGTTTTCAGCCCCATATAGTTGATTCATCATAACCATTCCCATTCACACTCCCTTCCTAAATTTGGTGATATGGATTTAGTTTATTTTGGATTTGTATACAAATCTCCCCTTGCTCTCATCCTAATATCTCAAAACTTCCCTGATGTTATGTGTTTGGATCCATCTAGTCATAGTTTCTAGATTGTATATAATCTCTATTTTAGGCAAATCATAGTAAACTTGAAAGGATATCTAGAATATAACAGCAATGTCTTGACCCAGATTCAAATACATAATCATATTGTTAATGCACCTGGACTAAAGAAACATGTGCTAAACTAAATCTATGCAAAGGAGTACCTCTAGGTTAGATGCACCCTTATGCAAGCCTATAGATTTAAGCACCAAAATTTTTTATTTGTCCTTTGTATCATTGGAACCTCCTTCATCATCATTGTCTTGGTCCTCAATCTTCTCTACATGGTACACCAAATCATTATAGTGTTTATCTTCAATGGCCAATATAATAGAGTTGAAATTGGTGTCTTAGAAGATGATATTTGTTTAATGTGAATGGAGGAATAGAAATTTCTCTTGCTTGTTGGTTCTAGATGATTTAGCTTTGGCCATAGTTCCAAATTTGGTGATTAATGATCTTGAAGACTATTTTTATGGAGAATGAATGCATAAAAGTTATTATAAAAATTACATAATACTTTAAAGATCTTAGCAGATAATAATTATGTGAACCTATTGCTTTGATGGTGAAGGAATGCACAAACAGTATATATTAAACTTCAAATCTGAAATTTGAACTAAACTATATGAGTCATAAATGGAAAATATCTTTAGCTCACTTTGATTTAAATCCTAGGTAGCTCTTCATTTTTATTTTAATGTCTTTGAAATTCTATTTTGAGAAGTCAGTCAATCATTACCCTCACCTTATCCACATGGATTATTATCATAAGCTTGACTTTTTTAGTGAAGTGACTTGGCTTTATAACCACCGAAACAAGCCCCTTTATCATTTAATTTTCACCTACAATAAGCACTTTATAGTCAATTATGCACCACCTAGGTGTCATACTTGACACGTACTCAACACTTGGTATTTCTTCATGCACTTTAGCCTTTTATTTTAAATATTGAACTATCTGAGTGGATTATATGATATTATGCCAAGTTTCATATTTTGATTGAATCACCCTCCTCTAAGTTTGGATTGTTCAACCTCTTTCATCCTTTCACTAATGTGGCTTTGGAACCTTTACTGGTTTGGTAAGTGTCAATCCCTCACTAACTCATCTTATCACGAGGCTTTGTTGTGTGAAACTTTTAATGGACCCACCTACCATGATACTTCACCAAGTGTCACTTTATGATTTGATTGCATAGTCATTAGGTTTTAATGCTTCCTTTGATAGGGCTATTACCATGAGATAGGGTCCCATGTGTCCTCAGAGCTTTACTCCCAACTGTCAGGTGGATTTCATGTAGCATCTAGCTATCTAAGATCTAGTGACTAACCACCATGTATCATATTTTCTTGTAATCATAGTATTGAGATATTAAAATAATACACCTTATTTGTGGGAGATTTAGGGATGCAACAAAGTACTAAGTGGCACATTATGATAGGGTCAATTTATCATTAGACTAACATAACTGAAGCCTTGGAAGACCATGTATAGATGTCATGTGGCATGTTATGATTGAGCTGTAACTTTTTCATAGACTAGAATATCATGAATGAATGAAAAGTGGCAAACTCCCATTGGATCATGAGGTCAGGAGCATTTTAAAAGGCTAAAGACATGTGATAAAGCTCAAACTTTGAGTGAATGAGTGACTAGTGCATGCAACACTACCACATATTAATTGAGGTTAAGCTAATGTCAAGTTACTTGGGTCTTTGAACATAACCCCTCATAAGAGTAAGTTTAAACAAGATAAATCATTTGAAATATTAGCATATTATTTATCAATGAAATGTTTAAAAGTACTTCATTGATTATTTGTCATGGACTAACATGAATTTATATCTTTCAAGTCATACAAAGTGGGTCTTAGTCATTTGATGCTAGTGGTAAGGCATTTATTAATGTGAATGACCCAAATTTTCATAGGTTCCCCTTTTTTAGGAAAATGGAGCATCTCAATAAATGGTAACCTCTATAGTAAACATAGAAATATGTTAGAATTTAGATATCTTGGTTTAGAATATAATCATCAAGTAGTCATCCCTTTGTTTATGTAACATAAATTAGAATTAGTTCTTCATAATTAACAACTTTACACTTGATGGATTAAATCCTAAAAATCTAAAAACCATTCATACTATGTGTGTGCTTTGAATTTATTTACCAACATGCCTTGGATTTCAGAATCAATGGCTTCAAACTTCATGGGCTTGAATAGGGGTTCTATGTAAGCACTTTTAGATATATATATATATATATATATATATATATATATATATATATATATATGCTCAAATTTTAAGGGGATGGCTTGGGCATTGATCTACTACTAGTTAAGATTTCATAACCCTGACATAAATACCTTTAAATCCATTATAGGCCTTGCTCCACTACCAGCTAAGCATCCATAGCCCCGGTGGAGGTTATTCAAATCATCTTCAAAGGAATGCAACCTATAGTGTCAAGGATGTTTCAACTTGATACACCTTTTTTTGTTTTGTAAACCCTTACAGGTTGGGAATGGGTTTCTTATCTAGGTTTTAAGGGAATTCATAACTTTTTCTCAAGAACCATTCACTTTCAATGACTGAGTTCTTCCCAAGCAATCTTATGATGTGAGATTAAGTGTTAGTATGTATGGACTTTCATAATTTTAATACCTTCATTCAATCAAACTCATGTTTATTATAATTGGATTACAAATCATAATAAAAACACATATTCCCTAAAATGACAACTTAAAAACTAGACTCTTCCAATTTTCCAAATCAACACATAGTATAGTTTCTCACTTTGGACAATTGTCCATTGGTATTTACATGGGTTTTACACTTTAACTCTTTAGATTTCAGAACTTTGAGAAAAATTAAGAGAAACTTAGGACTTTTCCCATAGATCTTATTTCTAAGCTACCACACACCACATAGTGACTAATCTAAGGAAAGAAATGAACTAAAAGAAAACACACAACAATAAATCAAATCATAAAGTAAACTAATCTACCCCTACCTAATAATAAACTAAACCAAATCATATTCATTTGGGGGGGGGGGGGGGGGGGGGGGGGCGGGGTGCAATGGGAAGCTGAGAAGTAGTGCTTCAAGTACTATCCATTCATCAATAGAGACAAGTCATTTATTTGTAAGTCCTTCAGTCTCAATGCATTATCACCCACTATATTTACAATTTAATACAACCCAATCTAAAGGGGCATGAATTTTTCATGTTGGCATTTTTTCTCGTGGGCTTTGTCCCAAAATAAGACCATTGGGAAAAACTAGTAAACTGTATAGTTTCATCCCTTTTATCATTGTAGGCTTGTTTTCATTTTCCCATTTGTTATGTGCCTTTAACTTTGTATTTTTGTAATTCTAAACTCAAATAATATGCATAAACTATTCTAGATTAACATATGTATGTACATACATGTGTGTGTGTGTGTGTGTGTGTGTGTGTGTGTGTGTGTGTGTGTGTGTGTGTGTGTGTGTATTTAGGTATTGTTGAACCATTAAAAAATTAGGAGAGTTGAATATATCACATAGAGAAACACTTCAAGATAAGTTACATCAAATGTCAAGCATATATCCAAGCATTAAAACCCTTCATACTTGTCACATTGTCATTATACACTACAGTAGTTTCATTTTCACTTTTAGGAAAGAGGAGGTTTAAAACCCTCACCTATGTTTTTTCATTCGCACACTAACATAGATACTTGGAGGTCTAATTCAGCGCATGTAGGGTAAATTATTTGAAATGTTACCATGGTAGTTATTTGACTCATTTACTTTTGTTTATTTTTGGAATGTCAATCTAGGTCAAGGAGGAGATTCTTATATTTTGTATATTCTTCATAATAAATATGTTAAATGAAGAAACAAGCATAACATGAGTGAGGGACCTTAGCCTTACTTTTATAAATAACCGTGTTAGCATTCACAAATTTGGCTTTACCTTTGTCTGATTTCTCATTGTATTCAATTCTAGATTTGGTTGAGTATCCTTTCCCTTAGGGGGAGGAGGATCATTATTGGTTCTAAGATATGGGGGAGTGTTCACTTTATTAGGTGGTATGGAATTTATTGTGGGTTCCTTTTGAGTTCAGTTCCTCAAGGCATAATTGCTTTTTTGGTACTATTAGAAAGTGTGGATCTCATCTGTGTTTCTTGGAAACTCATAAGTTTTGACCATGAGGGCTATGTCGATAGTGTTAGACCTATTGTCCAATGTTCTTGCATTTCCAGAATTGCTAGTATTTCCTTGATTGTCTAGGATAACATCATAACTTTCCATCTCACCTTAGAACATTTAAAAGGTGTTGAGAAATTCCATATATTCTAGCTCTCTATATCAGGCTATGATATGGACACTACACATTTTGGCAAGGTGAATTTGTAGATATTTATTTCAAGCATCTTATTGGTTGGGGGTTACTATTGTTATTATTATTATTAGACCAATTGAAAGGTCTATTATAATTTTCAAATGTGTAATCTCTATTAGAACTTTTCCTTGTGTTCCCCATTTGCCTTTGCAAGTTCAAAAAGTCACTACCTAGTTTTTGGACCATTCTCTAAATTTCCTCTAAGTCTTCCTTTGAGGAGTCAGACTTAGTGTTCTAGACTAGGATCAGGGCAATGCTTTGGGTATTAGATTTGTTAATAGGGACCAAGGCATGATAGCTATTTTAGGGATAAGCCCTAAAATTGGACTGATTAAATAATCCTAGTTGTTGACTAGGAAATGCAAGGATTAATGGTAACTGATTGAGACCAGGTAGTTGTTGCTTAAGTTTAGATCAAGAAAACCTAGGTTGATGTTTGGGATATAAAAAGTAGGATGCCCTTGCGAGTGAATTTTATCATTGATGTGTATATCTTCTACATATTAAAGTGGTAGCATATTGACATTCATGGCCTTGAATAATAAGACATGAGTCATTATATCTAAGGAATTTTTATAAATTTTAAGAGTTAGGTCATATTTATAGGTCGATAAGGACCTATTGTGAGGTTATACATATTCTAGAATTTAACATTGAAATCTCTTATGGTCTCACTCGGGTCTCATTTTAGGATATTAAACTATTGGTAAATGATTTTAGGGCTAATGACCCTTCTAAATTATGCAATGAAGGTATCATTAAATTGGTTCAACCTCATGATAGAATCCTTTAGTAAATTGAGAAACTAGTTGTAACTTACTTCCTTAAAGGTAAATGGGAAGAGTCTGAAGGCTACATCTTCATGGATGAGGTTAAAAATTTGAAGAAATACCTTGAATGATTTGATATGCTCTTCATTAGTTATACCTCTAGATGAATTGAAGAGGGGGAGGTACTTTTTAGGGTTCATGGGTAAATCATGCACATGACCAAGCACATTCATAGAGGATCCTCCTAACCATGTCATGACTAGCTGGATGTAAAATATAGGATGTCGATATTGGTTTACTAGAGATGTAGGGTGGGATTTAGATCTCCTATGTCTCCCTTTATCATCTCTATCTTTGTTATGGGTTTCTAAAGATCCAAGGGGAACTCTAGTTTTAGAGTGATATTTGGTCTAGATCATCGGCAACTCCAAGATGTTCAGCAAAGGATCTATGCCATTAATATAAATTAAAATAAAGGTTCACCAAATATTGCTAAAGAAGGTAAAGCTTGGCCAAATTAACATAAAGTAACCTCACAAAAAGGTTCATAGTTAAGTAGAGTGGTCTTATTTTACCTTTATCGATCTGAAACCTTCAAAACATCGAAGCCTACACAAAATTTTGTCAAAAACCTGTTCTAACCTATAAATATCAATGTTGACAAGATATTTCAAGAAACCTTTTAGCATATTACACTTATCATAAAATTTCAGAGTGAAAAATTCCAAAGAATATCTTAACTTTATGTGAGCATACTCAATTGAGACCCCACAATCCCTGGCTCAATGATCTTTCACAAATAATTAATTAGACACTGACCTTTACACTCATTCATTATAGATCTAAAGTTCTAAGTTCAAATTATGCAAATGTTTTTAAATATAGATGAAATAGTGCCTGATAAACTCAAAGAATTCACTAGCATGCCTATCCTTAATGTCTTTAGATGAAATTTATATGGATCAGAGGGGAAATACCAAAATATCTTCAAACTTGAGCCAATATTGCAAGGATTTTTTGGAATAAACACATTTTCATAGAGATCTTTCAAAGGTTTAAAAGATGTTACAAAAGATAAAGATAAATTATAGTGTTTATCCTAACTTTTGTGTATTTAAAAAAATTATTATATATTTCATCTAAAATGCATCATAATTTTACTTAAAACAAACAAAGAAGGCCCTCCTTCTAGCACCAAATTTTCCCTATTGATGTATCTTTGTGTCAAGGATATAATGTGAACAATAGAATAGTATTTTTCAGTTTATTATGTAGGTCCTAGAAGACCTTAGGGATTAATTCAGTTTTGATGGAATGATTATGTGGCTACCACTTAATAGTCTACAAGTAGACCATGATGTATGGACAATAAGAACTTAGTGGTAACATAATCTATCTAAAATTTCTTCATTGTTATGATATAGATTGCTTAATTTTTTGCTAATTTATTTCCCAAACTTTAAACAAACATGTGAATATTTATAGTGAGCATTAATCTAAGGTGATTCATGTTTAAAAAATTTAAAGATTTAGTAGATTAAAGTAGAAAAGAAGGTTTGCTTTGTAATGACAAAGAAAAACAAATTTCCTTAAGTTTTTCTTGATAACAATCCAAATAATTAGCATTCATGAGATTTTAGTGATAGACTCAAAATACCATAAATGTAATGGTGATTCTAGGGTGAATGAAATGCATATATCTAAAAAGTATGGTTTAAAATAGATACCTATAATAAATTACTCTAAAGAAATTTATTTGTAGAGTAGAAGGAAACAAAGCATATATAGACAAATTTTATTCGCATAGCAAAAAACACAAACTAACATAATGCATTGAAAACACTATTATCAAATTTAACCATTATATAGATGAAATCCTCTATCATTTACAATACATGAGAAACAAGAAAATATGAAAATAATGAAAGAGTGAAAAAATTGCTTGAATTTCTCTTTCTATTTGCATTAATTTCACAAAATTATATTTTGAAGTACAAATGAGGAAAACCCCTATATATAGGCATTTTTCATGCCTAAGATGGTTTGATTGGTTACATGAGAACTAAATACATGAAATCTATCAGTGGATAAATTCCATCATGTTGTAAAACTAAAGAATATTCTCTATTCAAAAAGGGAATCGTTTAAAATATATTGAGGGGAATTCGAACATGACATTTATCAAAAGAAATCCTATCAAATGGTTATCTCACTCATAAGGTGTCGGGTTGGGATCCTATTGATTTGGATGATAATGAAGCTCCCCATATACTACAAGATTAAATTGAATCCATTATCACTGAAGAGGGAGTGTTTCCTAGTGCCACCAAAGAAGAATAAATTCCAAGATGGGTCAAGGAGGAGGAATCTCCTATGGTGACCATTTGTGGCCTACTAATTGCCTACTTCTTGACTTCTAGTTATCCCCTCCATG
>JARHVA010001333.1:3202500-3247500 GCA_037957365.1 Torreya grandis
GGAAGCCAAAAAAGTTTGTATAGTTGTATTAAGTCCATAACAAAGTAACCTAAGAGATTAGTCTGTAAGACCAATGATTTTATATATAATTTGATATATATAAATTTTGTAATTATATATAAGACTCAAAAAAACTATTCATGATCATTATAAGTCATTAAAGTGTCCTTTAAAGTGTTAATAACAAAGTTCTTCATGACTGTGTTTCTAGAGCACTCAGGTAGTTTGAGTAGTCATTCTACAAAGATGAGTTAGAGGTTGTTTGGATAGTGTTGAATAATAAAAATAATTTCAATATTTTGAGGAGGTATCAAATTTTCATGATAATTCTTTTATATTCTTGTTTTGTCCTTGTTCAAGTGTGAAAATTCAAAATCATTTGACTATGTTTTTGAGCATGTATGTAGTTTTAAGTAGTCATGTTGCAGGAGTGTTCTTGAGGCCTTTTGACCTAAGTGATGAATAAAAAAACACTTGGTGATTACTATGAGGTCATGGAAAAAAAAAACATATTATTTTTTGGGTTATATGTTAAATTTGAATGATTGAGTCATATTTAGTTGATAGACTTTTTGGTAGTGAGAAGGCCTAAAACACGAGTAGGCTTAATTGGTGGGTCCAAGTAGTGAAATAGGAAAAAATGGTGTTGGGGACCCAATGTGAAATTATAAAGGGTATATTTTAGGCATATATGAATTTTTTAATCTATTAGTTAAGATAAGAAGTGTTCCTAAGGGTTGGAGAGGTAACTTTTGGATAAGATAGACCTAATTGCATTAGGTCTCCATTAGGCCTAATGGTGGATTTGGTCCTTATGGATTATGACCAACTTATATTATGTTTGTTCACATTTTAAATGTTTTTTTTGATCTATTATAAATGTATTTCATGTATTTAAAGTTTCATTTCTGACTAAGATGGGTGAGAGCAAGGGTCAAGTACTTAAGAAGGCTTAATAGGTCTAAATTGATTCTTTGAGCTATTGAGAACATGTGCGAATGAAATAGGTGTTTGGAAACGAGTTGAAGGTGTTTAATAACATAAGATATGTATTTTTAATATTTAATTATTATTTTATATGTGTTTAACAAGGTCATTTAACCTGATACTGCTAAGGAAAGGGCTAGTTGAGTGAGAAGGCTTAAGAGGTTGTTTGAGTGAGATTGAAGGGGAAAGAGTGAAAAAAAGGATGGAATATAGCATGTTATAAGATGAAAAAATATCATATGTGACTTATTTTGTGCTAAGTTACCTAAGGAGTTGGCACCTCCTTGCAAGATAGAGCTTGCAGAAGACTAGTTAAGTGGGTGCTTAACTAGGTAGGGATTGGAGTTCCTTGTGTTATTGGTGATTAAATAAAATTTGAATCTTGACATTATAATATCATAGTCCATATGCATGATTTATTGGGTTTTATCCCCTAATAGGATTTACCACATAGCTATTGTGTTCTCTTATGATATACTTGTGTAGTTATTTGTTTATTCATTGATCTTTTATGTGAATGAATGCTTCATAGAATGATGAATGGAATTGAATAGATATTATTAAGCAATGGATTCATCCCCCCCCCTCTCTCAATAGATAATTCAAACACATAAGTGTCAATGTGAGTGTCCATTGGCCAATCTAAGTGTCTGACCTAATAGAAATTATATTTATAGAATATGATGGTTGGATTAGAATCTGGAGATAGATTGTTCTTGCACTACACAACTCATATATATGTTTACTCATCATTAAATAAAATATATGTAATTTCTCATTTATATTTTTAATTTCAAATTACTGTTTGGCATTGCACTTTCTATATTTAGAATATTCTCATTTTTGACATATTTTATTATTTTAATATAATTAATACACCTACTCTTAAAATAGTTTACTCCATTTTGTGTAGATATTATCTCTTAACCTTTAGAGATCCATTCTCCATATGTATATCCTAAAAGGGTTAAACACCATGGGTGTGAAGATGAATCGTAAAGAAAACTATATCATGTTATTATGATATTTTCCAAACTCATCGGATAATTTGGAGATGGTTATCACCAAAACTACATCGGAGCTAATTCAAAAGATGTAGTGGTATCTCTACAATCAAAGTAGATTATTTGTAATTTTATGGAAAACTATAATACTAATAATTATCTGATCATATGAGGTTAATCTCAAGAATGAAGCAAGTTAAAGTTAGGGGATATTTATTTAATTATAAGCCTAGCTTGAATACTATAGATACATACTTGAATAAATGTTTGGACTACAAAAATATAGAGAATTTTAAGAAATATTGTAGATAAAATAAGGTGGATAAGGTAAAACCATGAGAGACTACACATCCTTAAGTTATAATGTATCCAACAATAGATATGGATATGTATATCTCATAGCCTCAATATTGAACTCATGCAATGATGCATGGATTATAAATAATGAATCTTACCATCATATGACTCAGGTGAAGGATTGGTTCTATGAATATGAATAATATGATGGTGGTGATGTATTTTTAGGAGACAAATAATCATATTAGATCATAGGGAGAGGAAGAGTGAAGCTGAGATTTAGAAATGGGAGGATAGAAAATCTCCATTGTGTTTTACACATTCTTGGCCTTGTGATGAATTTGATCTTTGTGAGTAAGATGAATGACATCAGGGTATATTTACTAGAGTATACTAAGTGGTGATCATTTGGAGAAGAAATTTAGGGCTGAAGTAATGGATATGACTTGTTATTTAGTCAACTAATCCCCTACATCAATGATATTTGACAGCACTTTGCAAGAAGTATGAACTGGTAATTAGATATGATTGAAACATATACAATATTTTGGTTGAGGCATACTATTAGATGTAGAATGTAACTTGAAAAAACCATGAATTACATAGTATAAACACATGTGCAAAGTGTTTGAATTTGTATTTTGTGTATTTTTGTACTTATGTGTCCTTGAAAGTCTATTCAAATAATTAGAGAATGTGAGGAGTCTTTCATTTTGTTCTCAAAAGTTTGAAAGGTGAAGAGACATCAGGATTGTAAAAGACTATTAATACTAATTTCATGTAATATAATTTTGTTTGTTATGTTGATAAATATTAATAGAAATTATCCTGTTATGATTTTTCCTTATTATCTTTTATGTATGGTGTATGCATAGTCAAGTACTCTATTTTGCTTTATTTTGTAATTTGATGCAATACAAATTATTGTCCTATTATTTTACATATATGTTTCAACCTAGTTTTTTATCTAATTTAAGATGTTGTATGTGGTCTACCTGATTTCCATTTATTTTCACCTATTATGCTCTCTGTTTAAGTTATCCTTGCAATTAGCATGTTCTAGTGAAACTCTAGGAACCTCTTCTAACAATAGTGTGGTGAGCATGGAACCAAATTGGATGAACTATGTTGAGATGGTTTTCATGGCCAAGAGATGTAGAATGATGTCTAGATGAGAGAATTAAAAATTTTACAGAGGAATAAACATGTAGAGTTAGAAAGACTACATAAGAGATCATCCTATTGAAAAAAATAATGGTTAATTTGTGTTTTTTATGTACCCTTAATACATTAAATTACATTGTTTAAAAAATAATATATTTTATTACTTATCATGATTTTATCCTCATCTAAATAAATAATAAAATATATTAAATGACCATTGAAGAGGTTGGGCCCATTAATGTGATGGTTGGATAATGTCACATTATAATGGGCAAATAACCTTGCCTATATAATAAAGAGTTTATATTGTAAGATGCAATGAAAAAAAAAAGAGTTAAGACAAATGAGGAAATATGGAGAAACATATTTCCAAGTTATGTGAAGATTAATTAAGAAGTAAGAAGAAGAAATCCTATATTGGGTACTTGTTAGTTTCTCATAATATGAGTAATCTTTGTGGGTTTTTTACCTCTTAAAAGTTTTTCCATGTATATATTGTGTTGGTTTCATGTATGCCTTTTCTCTTGATTGCATATCTAGATACATTACTTGTATGCATTATTTTTCTTAATTTATCACATCTAAGAGCATATCTATGGTGAAATCTATGAAAATTTATGGTACAAATTGCCTGGATTATTAGTTGTGTGGCTAGCTAGATTAGAGTACTATTTCTTTACTCTAAGGAGAATACAATTTATAAATTGGACTAAGGAGAATATAAAGAGATTACATAATCTAGATATCAACTAGAATTGAGTAGTAGATTACTAGATGAAGACTATGATCGATGGCTATATCATAAAGTTCTCAGTACAAGGATACATAGCTTTTGAGATTGTGCAAGATTAATTTATTCAAAGAATCAGAGAAAAGTTTTTTCAGCAACTACCTTGGTTAATCAAAATTTTGGTTGTGAAAAAGGCCATGGTGCCTACTATAGCCAATATAGAGTAGTCACTTTGGGCAACATGGAGTGTATACAAGAGAAAGAGGATGATGAGGAGTTGAGTAAGAGGAACTTGAACCTGATCCCATAAAATAGAAGGTGAAAAGACTCTGAGTGAAAGAAAATTATAGGACTCGAGAGAGAGATATGATAAAAAAAATAAGATGGAATAAAATAACCAAACATGAAGTAATTACTAATAAGACTAGAAGTAAAGTAGAAGTTTCTAGAGGCAGAGAAGTGCAAGGCAAAGATGTTGTAGAATAAATGTTATTGAAAGAAGGTGTGGAAGCTGATGAAAGAGAAGAATATGTTGAATATGAGGAAAGGATAAATGAGAAAGATGATTATGGAAGCACAGATGTTGAGGTAGAACTACTAGGAAATAGAGTTAGGTCATAGTTAACTGAGAAATTTTTGATTGGAACCAGGAAGGAATGTTCTTGAGAAGATGTTAAATTTGAAGGTAGTAATATTATAGGTTCAAGCTCAAAGCAAAAAGAAGATGAAAATAAGTGTCATTAATTTCAAGATTATACATCCCCCAAGCCCACTTTATTTACATAAGGTATAAAAAGTTCAGAGAGAGAAGCTCACTCAAATTAGTTTGATTCCTTCATCAACAGGTTTGTAAGGCTCAATATAGAAACCAAATAGTCATTAGAAAGAAAGAGGTTGCAAGAGGTAGAATTCCTGGTTACCCCTAAAAATAATAGTGCAAAGCATCTTATAGGTATAGTAACCACTACACAGTCACTCAAATGTATAACGACTAGTGTGCAAACACCGCCACTTATAGTTACCAATATTTAGACACTTGCATCAATAGCTAGCAATCCTTTGAATATGACACTTCATGCAGGTATGTTTACACCTTTAATGTTGTATGATGGATCTTTGGATCTAGAATAGTACGTAGTCACATGCGAGATGAAAGGGGTTGTAAATGGTTTAAGTCTCAATACACATCTAAGGGATTAAAAGTTTGTTTTCCTGAGCATTGAATCTTGTAATTTTTTTCATTCTAGCTTAAAGTATGCGCATATTCATGTATAACAGATGACAATTCTTGGGCTCTAATGAAGTCAAACATACATTTTTGGTCCTTAAGATTATTAGTTTTAAAGATAGCTATTTTTCTTATTAGTATAAACCCTAATAAACATCATCAAAATAGTCTAATTTTGATAGCATGGAGCTAACATTCACCTTTAATTCTCTTGAGGAAATTTAAGTAGTGTTTCAAGATTGAAAATTCATAGGCCTAGAACCAAAGAATCACCTGTGTATATATAGATCAACACCGATCATGAGAGAATCATCACCGATTGACCCTTTTTAGCAAAAGTTTGTTTGCATCTGATTTGGTTTGTTCCAACTATGGGGTAATTTAGGAGTATAAGTGTGGGGTTTGTTTAGGAATGGTTTTATATGTGGGTAGGTTGTTAGAGGGTTAGGATTTATAGGTTTTAATTAGATGTAGGTGGTTAAGATGGTGAAATGGTAATTTGTAAAAATAAATTACTGAGTACCTAATGGTAAATAAGTTAAACTTTAGGATAGAGGTATATAGGATAAAATAATAATAATAAAGGCTTACGACACCAAATAATTTGTATAAAACATACAAAATTGTAATGTTTACACTATGTTTATAGAGTCCACTTTTGTTTTAGGTGCAGACCTATTAATTTATGAATTTATCCTAATTTTTCCCATGAATCCATTCGTAATTGTACACTACAAAAATTGATCATATTACCCTTTATAAATACTAAATGCGATCAAAATTATAATCTTTATAAATATAATATTTTAATAATTTTTGTGATCCAAAATAAGACACATATAAAAATTTTGAGTGATCCTAGACTCATAAAGTTTGTAATAGGGTCATGAAGTTTGAAGTGTAGTAAATATTTCACTAGAATTTGAAATAAAGTGCATAAATTATGTGAACCACTAGATAATTGAATTTCTCCTTATAATTAAAACAATCATTCTCTTAAACATACGTTATAGCTACATGGAGAGGCCCTTATTCATGTTCATGTTGGCTTAAAAGTTTGTTTTCCTCAACATTGAATATTGTAATTTTTTTCATGATAGCTTAAAAGTTTTGCACATATTCATGTATAACAGATGACAATTATTGGGCTTCAATGAAGTCAAATGTACATCATTGGTCCTTAAGATTATTAGTTTTAAAGTCGTGTATTTTTCTTATTAGTATAAACCCTAATAAACATCATCAAAATAGTAACCAAATGATAAGAAAGTACCGTGCACACAGATTTGATTGATGAAAAATGCAAAAATACAAGAAATAAGGATATTTAACCAAAAAATCAACTGTGTTCTTTTTTCCTATGGGAGAGGAGAGGAGAGGAGAGGGATATTTAAACTTACCCCTGTGATGGAGTTGCGAGCTGCGTGAGCACTGATATCCGTGTAGGAGACGGTGACACCGCAGGCCTTGTCCATGCGCTTTTCGATGTCGTTTATTATTTGAAAAGCTTTGGCCCGTAGCATTAAATTTGGAGGGGCGTCTTATTCACTCGGCCCGCTTGCCGATCCATCCAGCAGATTTAAAAGATTACGCCCTGTCAAATAAATATAAAAGCTTAAAACACATTCATGGAAATGAAGACGCATCAACCCTATGGCCGATGCATTCCTTGACAATGGATTCCAACTTTGAAAGCAGAAAAAGAAGTCTATACTTGTGCACGGGGCGATGGTATGATTAATGGGAAAGGCGAGGAAATTAACCATATTGACTCTTGGAGACTGGAAAAATTAACGTGGATTTTCTCAGATTTCTAATTAATCAAACACATGCACCAGATAAAAGAATAGATAAAAATAAGTCCATACATGTTAATGGGCAATGGTATGATTAATGGGAAAGGCGAGGAAATCGTTGTTGGCACAGGGACGTTGTGTCGCTGGCGATTGACAAAATAGTGCTTCAATTGACATTGGTCATGAATTTAGGAAAGACACAGTGAGAGGTTGAGGATGGGGTCAGGAGCATTTGAGCTTCTGTTGAGCTGGCTTTATTGACAACGTCCCTCCAACTGTCATCAATGAACTCCTGTTTAAGTTCTTGTCACCGTCGCTTAAGTCTACATGCACCGAGTTCCTTCCACATTAACAAAACAATTCAATCACAATCATCCTTGGCTTAGAAGGTCTCTATCTTGGATCTAAAGCCTAACGGACCCTCACTTTCACCTCATGACATTTAATTGGCAGGCATGAGGAGGATTTTATGGAGGAGTGACATCATGTTGTGCTTATAGACTTTATGCTTGATGTAAAAAAATTTATTGCGTCTTCTATGTGTTTAACATGGTTTTGATGTCAAAAGTGTTTTTCCCGTATCTAATCATAAATGTGACATGTTTCATGTTCTATATATTTTTATTAAGGATATTTCCTTTAACTAATATTAAGTAGGGATAATTCAATCCCAATTTATAACATTAAAATTTAATAATATAATACTTTTTTATATAATCAAATGAGTGACACAATATGTTGTCTAATATTTTATATGTTATTTCACATATTTATTATATAATTTATTTCTTTTATTTCCTTTTTACATGGATCAAATTATAATATTGTATCCCACATTAACAAAATAGTCCAATAGATCACATCAAATCAACATTGACTATTTGGTCAGGATCTTCAGGATTTTTAATTTTGCAACCTATGCACAACCTTTAACCAATCATTCCACATAATTATTATATTTATAAGTATGACTTGATGGGAATCCTTGACACTACTTAATCCAATTTTAGTTTTATTTTTAATTATTTATTGTCTTATCAACATGATATTATTGTATTTAGAATGACATTTGAATAAAAAATTATCATAATTCATTAACATTTCATGATTCTAATTTGAACATTTGACAAATTTGTCAATGTTTATTTTTTGGGGGTCTCTAATACCAAGAGTTATAAGATTTATTGTGTATATTTTATTGATTCAAATAATCAAATACATTATTAGTTTCCACCTAAAATGTAACAAAAATTGATAAGACATTAATGTGTAAAGTAGAAGATAGATTTCACTAATAAAAATATTAATGGGTTAGAGAAGCACTCTAAAGGACTAAACAAATTTAGTGCTTTTCTCTACTATCATTCTACCACCATTCTATTTGTATTTTTAGGGTTTTTCCATTCTCTTAAATAATATTTAATACCTTGTAATTTAGAAGTCTATCTTTGGGGTAGTTACTTTCTTATTTAACGGAATCTCCATACTAGCTTGTAGTGTCAGATGCAGTTTATTTTAGATAAAGAAACAATGATGACAAAGAAATCACATAATTTTGAACCAAATATCTTATATGAGGTAATGTAACCCCTTATGAGAAAAATTATCTTTATGTTTTACTTGATTTCCCTGAATTTGATAAAGTGCAGCCATGGCTTAGATCCTAAGTCTGTAATAAAAATTTGGGGGAAAGGGCAATGGTAGCCTTGTGGTATGAAGCTCATTGAGGTACAAACCAAGAATTTATTCCTATTTAGGTTTGAAAGCCTTGAACCTTGTACTTACATTCACAAAAATAGCTCATGTTTTATTACTCAACTCTTATTTCTCTCCATGAACTCGAGACTTCATCCTCTCTAAAAAAGCTAAACATGATGTCCTAGATTAGGGGTAGTTTCGTGGCTTGATTTTGAACATTTGGAAATTTTTAAAACCAATTATTAAGCCCTTAGGGTGATTCATTCGCTTCAAAACCAACATTTTTATGTCACCAAGCAATAACAACTTGTTTTTTCTAAGATTGACCTCAAAAAACAACTCTGTCATGGTATGATTAATGGGAAAGGTGAGGAAATCATTGTTGGCACAAGCACACTGTGTCAATGGTGATTGACAAAATAGGGCAATAATTGACGTTGGTCGTGAATTTAGGAAAGACACAACAAGAGGTTGAGGATGGGGTCAGGAGCATTTGAGCTTCTGTTGAGCTAGCTGGTGAGCCCTCTAATTTTATTCAAATATTTACCAACAATGTCCAGCCAACTCCTAATTTCATTCCCATCACCTTCTCTAATACTATTTCAATTCTACATGTATCAAATTCCTTCCATAATAACAAAATAGTTTACTCACAAGAGTCCTTGACTTAGAAGGTCTCTATCTTAGATGTAAAGCCTATAAGACACTCTTTTTACCTTCATTTTTAATATACATTCCCTTGGTAGGCATGAGGAGGATTTCATGGAGGAGTGACAACATGTTGTGTTTACAAAATTTGTGTTTGATGTAACTTTTTTTATTATGTATCTCCTATGTGCTTAACATAATTTCAATGTCAATAGTGCTTTTTTGATGACTTGTCATAAATGTGACATGGTTCATGTTTTAGGATAATTCCTTTATCTAATATCAAATAAGGATAATTCAACCCTAATTTATAACATTACAATTCAACAATATAATATTTTTTTATATAATATAATGAGTAATACAATGTTTTATCTAATATTTTATATGTTATTTCACATATTTATTACATAACCTATCACCTTTTATTTTCTTTCCACGTGTGCTTGTATTTACTCTAGTTTTTTAATGGACAATTGCATTCACTCCTATGTGACCTTGCCTTTTCAAGACATAAATTCAATAAGACCTAATTTACAATAAAATAATATACTATAATTGATAATAAATGATAAAGGGGTTTAGTGAAGTATATTGATTTGTTATAAATTTAGAGACAAATTCCAAAACTATCTGATGGGAAACAAATCTGGATGATGAGGTGAAAAAAACCCTAAAAAATAGAGTGAACTTAACATATTTTTCTAATATACTTGATTTTGCACTTGTTGCTTTTGAGACTTTTGCACTTTTTTGAATTGAAGAAAAATAAATATTTTACATAGGTGAAAGAACTTGACACAATTAAATGTCTTGACACTTTTAGATGTTGCTTATATGTTGTGATGTGTGTAACCTAATGAATGGATTAGTGTCATTGTATGATACATTCTTAGATGATGTCACTATTGGAAAAATTAGTATAGAATGCCACTTTTTCTTTATTATTTGTTCATGATTTTTATTTTTTTACATTGAAGGTGTTGCCATTAAGAATATTACATTTATCTTAAATAGTAATATCAAAAAATATATTTTACTAAATTAATTAATATTTTAAATTCATGCATATATTTTGGTTTATGAATCCAACTAAGAATTTATGTATGTCAATGAATTTCAAAGTAGAAATAAATTTTAGCTGAATTTTCAAATTGATTCCATTTGAGGTATTTGATGTCATCTCATTTATTTCATTTTTATTAGTTTATTTTAATGATTTTGAAAGTTTAAATATGTAATAGATGGAAGGGATATGAGAGTCAATTTTCTTACCCTCTACCTATAACAATGAATTAAAGATGATGTTTTATTTCAATAAGTTTTCATTCTTTCATTGCCTTGCAAGTTTTTGTGACATTTCAAATTCTTAAGTTGAATGTTTGTGGAAAAAAATCACTTCCTTCAAAAATCTAAAATAAAAGAGGATTATTTTCATAGTTGTGATTTTTTTTCCATGTGTAATGTTGTTGATGGGATCCAATGCACTAAATAATTATTTGATGTCATCCAATGTATTAAATGATTATTTTCATAATAAATTGTAATAAAGTTACCAAATCTCACTCCTTTTATAACATTGTATTTATAAAGCTATCAAATCTCACCTATTTTGAAGTAATGTAATTGTAAATGTTTTTGGGGATATATATATTACACATACATACATGTGTGTGTGTGTGTGTGTGTGTGTGTGTGTGTGTGTGTGTGTGTGTGCGTGCGTGTGTGTGCGTGTGTGTGTGCGCGCGCGCGCGTGCGCGCGCGTGTGTGTGTGTGTGTGTGTGTGTGTGTGTGTGTGTGTGTGTGTGTGTGTGTGTGTGTGTATACATTAGTCCATGAGTTTATTTTTTAAGCATGTAACATTATGAATGGCCACACAATGTCCATTCCCTATACCAAATAGCACTTTTGATCACTAGAGAACCACCAATTATATTGTTATAAATTATTTAACCTAATTATGGTTTTATATGAAATAAAAAAAGAATAGTTATAATTAAATATATCACATAATATATGAATGAAAGTAAAAAAATTAGATCTATATAATAGGGTACCAAGAGAAATAAGTCTAATTACCACAATGAAATTAAGTTAATCAACATAAATGACAAAGAGATAAGGAAATATCACACTTATTTATTATTCTGAAAATCTAATCCTATAGACTTATTGTACCAAATGTGTGAAACATTCCCAAACAAACAAGTTCACTATGTACATACCTCATGTATATACACAAATGTGATAGTCATATTTGGGCCATGACTATCTCCAAGTGGTCATGTTTGTCCTGCTAGGGTTTTGTAAGATAATTTTTCAAACACATATGCATTGCCACGCATGTTATGCTTGTTTCTTCATTTAACATATTTATTAAGAAGAATATAAAAAATATAATAATATCCTCCTTTACCTAGCTTCACTTTCTAAAAAAAAAGTAAATGAGTTGGGTAAGCACCATGGTAACATTTCAAATTATTTATCCTACATGCTCTGAAGTAGACCTATAAATAGTTTTGTCAATGTGTGCATGAAAAACATAGGCGAGGGTTTTGAACCTCCTCTTCCCTAAAAGTAAAAAAGATACAACTATAGTGTACAATGATATTGTCACAAGTATGAAAAGTTTTAATTCGTGGATCTATACTTGACATTTGATGTAACTTATCTTTAATTATTTCTATGTGTGATATGTGTCATTCTCCTAAATTTTTAATGCTTCAAAAAGACCTTATATAATAGCTTATGCATGCTATCTAACTATAGAATTACAAAAAACACAAAGTTAAAGGCACGTGATCAATGGTTAAATGATAAAAGGCACACAATGATAAATGGGACTAGTTTATCCCAAATGAATCCAAATGTTTATGTTATATCTCCATCATGTATGCATATTCAATCCAAACCAGATGAGGTTTATACGGAGGTGTTCTATTTGTAGGAGATACTAGATCACTAGAGGACTACTCCTTATATAATGAGCCATGTTCTACCTGATGGGATATCCCATGACCATCATTTTAACATCTAAGGAGGCATATAATATGGTCATGTAGTCATAGCTACTTCTCCCCTCACTTTCAATGACATATAAGGAAAATGAGAAGTCAACTTTGGGGTTGAGATTGTAATTCTCAACTACTCTCTAGTTGCCCCTATGCATATTGATATAAAATTGAATTCTCAACTCTAGGATTGGGATTATTTGATGCCCAAATCCTAATATATATGTAATTAATATGATTTTATCCCACCCTTTAATTGAATTCCCACCTATTTTTCTAGTTTAAGTCTTTGGATACACACTCCCTCCATAGTCTAGGTGTGGATTTCCATATAGATCATTAAATCTCATAAGACAATCAAATGATATTTATGACTTATTTATTTGAGTGAAAGAAGAGTTTATTTAGGCCTTATTTGAGTGAGTAAAATTTGAAATTGGAACATAAGCCAATCGGGCATAAGTGGGAAGTTATTTCACTCACCATTGATGTATTATATGTAATTTTTAAGGATGAGGAGGGATTGGGTAGATATAACTAGGGAGTCATGAAGATGATGAGGGATGGTGATGGTCAATGAATGAGTGATTAGTGAGGATGAGTAATGGTGAGGGTCAATGATGACACTTGATTAGGGATGATCAATTATGAGAAGAGAGATTAGGGATGATGAGGGATGATTCAATGATTAGGTATGGTGATGGATGGTGAAGGTAAATTAGGGTGTGATTAGAGATGATGAGGGATGGTGATAGTCAATGAGGGAGTGATTAGGGTTGATGATGTATGAGGATGGATTTATTAGGGATGATAAGGGACAATGAATTAATGACTAGGAATGATTAAGGATGGTGAGGCTCAATGAGGGAGTGATTAAGGATGAAGAGGGAGTGATTAGATATGATGATGGATGGTGAGCGTCAATGAGAGAGTGATAACATATGATGAGGGACAAGGAAGGATTGATTAGGTATGATAATGGATGGGGATAACCCTAAAATGGGAAAGTGGAATCTGCAAAAAAGATTCAATATTCTTGTCTAGACATAAGTACTAAATAAGGAACATAAGTGTCGATGCGAGTGTCTATTGGCTAACACAAGTGTCTGACATGGTAGAAAGTGTATTTATAGAATATGATGGTTGGATCTAAATCTTCAAATATATTGTTCCTCAACTACACAACTCGTATATATTCTTGCTCATCATTTCATAAAGTAGGTATGATTTCTGCTTCATATTGTTACTTTTAAATTATTGTTTGGCATTGTACTTTCTATATTTAGTATTTTATCATATATGACATATTTCATTATCTAAATTTGATTAATTGGCCTCCTCTTAGAATAGTCTACTCTATTATACTTTTCTATGCTATCTTAACCCTTAGAGATATATTCTACACCTATTTATCCTAAAAGGGTTAAACACCATGGATGTGAAGATGAATGATGAAGAAAACTATATCACACTATTGTGATATTTTCAAAACTCAGGATAATTTGGTGATGTCTATCACCAAAACTACATCGGAGCTAATTCAAAAAATGTTATGGAAAATCTATAATCAAAGGAGATGATCTACAAGTTTACGGAAAACTATAAGACTAATAATTCCCTAATCGTGTGAGGGTAATTTTAGGAATGAAGCAAGTGAAAGATAGGGGATATTTATTGAAGTATAAGTGTAGATCAAATACTATAGATACATACTTGAGTATTTTTTTTTACTACAATGATATAAATAATTTCAAGAAGGAATGTATATAAAATAATTTGGAGAAGGTAAAATCATGAGACACTGCACAATCCTTAAGTGGAAATGTCTCTAACAATAGATATGGATATGTTTATCTTGCAACCTCAATATTGAACTCATGTGATGATACATGGGTTGTAGAATATGAATCATCCTATCATATGACTCATGTGAAGGATTGGTTATAGCAATATGAAGAATATGATGGTGGTGATGTATTTTTGGGAGATAAATCAACCAATTAGATCATAGGGAGAGGAAGAGTCAAGCTAAGATTTAGAAATGAGATTATAGGAAATCTCCAAGGCGCTTTGCACATTCTTATCTTTGTGATGAATTTGATCTTTTTTAGAAATATGAAAGATGTTTGGGTATACTTCCTAGAGTATACTAGTTGGTGACCATTTGGAGAATACATTTTGGGCTGAAGTAATGGTTTATAAATTGTTATTTAGTCAACCAATACCCTACATCAGTGCTAGTTGACAATACTTTGCAAGAAGCATGAACTGGTAATTAGCTATGTTTGAAACATCTAAAAAAAATTGGTTGTGAGGCATAAACTCATATTAAAAAGGATAAGAGGTTAAACCTTGAATTTAATTATATAACTGGTGTCTTCTTTGGGTATGAAGGTGGTATCGAAGAATATAAACTATGAAAACCCTATATGAAGAAGGCCATCTATAACCAGATGTAATATTAAGGGAAGGTTCTTGCCTATAAATAACCAAATAAGTAGCCAAAAGAAGAAACATAAAAGATGAAAATTTATGTATAATATGAAGAGTTTATGTTTGAGTGTGTTACGATTGAGTTTTATTCACAAGCAAGGTTTTTTTAGTGGTGAATTTTTGTTAATTCGTGAATATTCTAGTTTTAAAAATTTGCATTTGGATATTTTTTGGGTTAGTCAAAAGTGGAGAATCACCCAAATTTTTGGATATAAATTTACTTTTAGGGTCAAATTTCTTAATTTTTAAAATAAATTTATTCATATACATTATTTCCCAGCTCCTCGAAAGTCAATACAAGCAAATTTTCCACAATATATATAAACTACTTAGTTCTATATTAAACTCCTTTTTTTCTTTGCTGGATCTAAGGTAGATTTATTCTACCTAGAAAATATTCAATAAGAGACAAAATTACACAATCTATGCTTGTTATCAAGCATATGCATTTAATATTAATTATTTGCATTTACTATCAAGTGTTGGCATTTATTATCAAGTGTTTGTATTGCTTGCTTTGATGGCTTTTATAGATAATTTTAAGAAGGGGGATATTAAAGACACAAATTAAAATATTATCTTATTTTAGCTAGACACCAAAAATAGGGACTAAATATCAAATGATTTATTGTTTTTTTTTTTCCACTTTCGTATTAAGTTTATCTTATAAACTTATACACACATGACCACCTACATATAAATATGACCATCTGCATATGCAGACCACCACCTAAATATGTAGATGACCATCTATGTATGTAGTCGACCATATACATAAGGCCATCTACATATGTAGGCAACAGTCTGCATACACAGATGGTGGCCTACATATGTAGATAATTGTATGTGTGTGTAGGCAGGCATTTGTGTATGCAGGTAGTCTTTATTTTATTTTTCATATTAAGGTTCAATAATAATTATAATATCAAACCATTTTTCATGAATAGACCATTGATAACCTTATTGAATATATGCATCCACTTGAATATGTACCTAGGTATGAAATGCCCACACTAAATTCAAGATAAAGCACACTATATGATGACATCATGGATGTAAATGAAGACATGCCTCCATTAAAAGATGTACCCATGTATGAAATTTTAATTATAGGTATTACATTTTAAATTTTTTATTTTATCATTATTTATTTGCACTTTTATATTAAGTTTTAATAATAATTACAAAGTCTACAACCTTTATACACATAACCCATAAATAACCCATTTGAAGATATGCATCCACTGGAAGACATACTTGGGTATGAAATCCCAAAGACATCTACAAAATATTAAATGATTTATTTTATTTTTATTTATCATGCATAAACCACTGATAACCCTTTGAAGATATGCCTCCACCAAAAAATGACCTTGGGTATGAAATTCTCTCACTAAATCCAAGGAAAAGAAAATTAGAGGACATCATGGATGTCGATGATGAGTTCAAAATATAGGATGATATTTATTCTCAAAAAACACAAACTTCAATTGAAAACAATTTAAAAATTTAAAAAAATAAGAGAAGTACATGGATAATTGGAAGGTCATTTAAGTTTGACTAGTTAGTGAAATATACATTCATTGAACCTGTAGAGCTAGAAAGTAGTACTGACACTCTAACAGAATGTAAATGTATAATGTATAGTTGAAAACTTGGAAAATACCACAAAATTAAACTCAAGTTAAATATAAATATAAATAAACTAAAATAATAATGAGATGGAAATATACAAAAGCATGCATGCATCAATGTTATGGAACAGATTATGAAAATCATCATAAACATCAATGACACCTCGTTAAGAAATGAGGCATAATTATAGATCAATTCAAAAAGTTTCTTAGTTAAATATAAATTCAAAAAATATATAATTCTCTGTAATATATCACATTCTAGAAAGACGCAAACCAATCTCTAATTTTTTAGATTATTAAAATTTATTTCAGCATAATGGATTTCTAACATTCCAAAATCACATTGGTCAGGTAGCAGTGCTTGGGAAATGGTGAAATGTCTCACAATGATTAAAATTATAGATTTTAAATAAAAATTAAAATCAACATAGTTTAACTCACTTTCCCTTGATGAGGTAATAAAAGTTGACAACACATCATGGGTTTGCATGCTTGTTTATACATTTGAGAACCATTCAAGGCAACCTCACCTATTATTTTTTTAGAAAATGATGAAAAATTGTAATGGTGAGAACTTTTAAAAAATGGTTATTTATAATTTTATAAATATAACTAGGTTGGATTATTATGATATAGGTACTAAGTTAGTGTGTGTTGGTGTCGATGGTATATTCGTAATTCAAGGAAATAGAATTGGTCTGTGGGTTTGCTTACAAATAATAGTTCCCCATATAAGATTTCAATTCACTACATGTCACATAGAAATAATCTTTCCTACAAAATTGTTAGCACATTTCAAAATGTTACAAAAGTGGAGAAGCTTATCTATGACTTATATGCATACATGTCAAGTAGTCCAAAAAGGGTTTTAGAGTTTCAAAATTTTGTAATTGGAGTTACTCATGGGAAAAAACTTTTAAAAAATCTTGATACAATATGGATCTCCATTGCCTACATATAGAATATATGAAGAATATCCATCGCTAGAAGGTTTTATGTCTATGTGCCAAATAGAAGTTGACAAGGTAAATTATTATATTATTTAATAGAATTTGAAACTCTAATAACATTGTGCAGTATTTTGACCATGTTGAAAGAAATACAATATTTGATGAAACATGCACATGATAGATCCATTTATATTGTTGACTTCATACGCTTGAGGAAATGGGTTTATTAATCTTTTTATATCTAATACTATACACAAGAAAATTGTAAGGGACCTATATTTAGCAATTGGGAAATATTAGGAGATATCAAGGACACTAACAACTATTTGAAATTTAAGATTTATGATCATATTTGTATTTTCATTAATGGAAAGGAAATACCACTACACACTTTTAAAAAACAAACTGATTTGGCTGGAGCAGAAATGGAAGAAGTCCCTGTAACATGGGTTATATATGATAATTTCATATACATGAGACAAATGAAATTGAGAAACATTTTACAAATCTTATCATCTAAAATTTGAGATAATTTTCAAAAGGACAAGTTGCTTGAAGCCATGGGAGTGATAAATTAAAAAAATTGGAACATTTTCGAGGGTGAACATATAAAAATAAATATATTTATCAAATATATGGGTACTCTTATTAATCAATTCAAAAAGTTTGTAGATATCAATGGAGTTGGAGTTTAAGGTTATTTTTCACAAGGATTTAATGACATCCCAATAAATGCATTTTGGGATTAAAGCGATTGATCAATTTCAACTCTTAAATGAACCAAGAAAAAGTGATTCTATTATAAGGCTTTGGAAAAAACTATATCCCAGAAGTGTTCTACAAGATGAACTTAGTGAATATTTTTGGTTTTAATAATTGTGACAAATAATTATTTTGAGGTCTATTGAAGGATTTATCTTTTGTTAAATCAAAACATTGAAACAAATTGGACAAAAATCTTGAGACATGTTTGAGGTTGTATGTTTCATGTTATCCAGTGGATGTGTTTTCTTATGAAAGAACACTTTCAATTTGGAGTTCTCTCATTGAAAGAAAATGAGTCACTAATACAACCAAAAAATTTACTAAAAATGCCTCTAAGATGATACATACGAATGCTAGCTATGAATAACATAATGCAAAAGGATTATTTCAACTACCTAAGTTTTAGTTTGGTATATATTCTAAATATTTTTAAATTAAACTCGTATTCATAATGCAGTTGTGATATACTTATAACATAGTTTACTAAAAAAAAAAAAAATCTATCTTTAATTTAGGGAATGATGTTGAGTTGATTTCAGAATAATTTATCACTTATCTTCTTATGATATAAATTGTTTACAACTATAAAGAGAATTTAAATGGCACCCTTAACTCAATCTTTTAGAAGAGGTAAAATAGTTATTAACTCTTTTATTATAACATTTAATTAGTACCACCATGTGAATTCCTTGCTTAAAAAAATC
This sequence comes from Torreya grandis, assembly GCA_037957365.1. Classification (NCBI taxonomy): domain Eukaryota; kingdom Viridiplantae; phylum Streptophyta; class Pinopsida; order Cupressales; family Taxaceae; genus Torreya; species Torreya grandis. Next base: position 3,221,613 of record JARHVA010001333.1, read on the forward strand.
TTGGTTGATCATCTACATTTGTATGGTTGATTACTTTTCATTATTAGCCCCATGTAAATTCCCTACTAAAATAAAAACAATATTAATTTCTTGGTTGATCATCTACGTTTTTATGATTGGGAATTTATGCAATGTTGTAGTATCAATTATAAATTATGTTGTTGATGAATACCTTGATTTATTTACTTTAAAATCTTAATTACTAAATTATCTAACCATTTCAAATTAAAGTATAGATACAAATTTTAAATACATACACATACAAAGATGCAAATACAAAATACATATTATATATTATATATAAATTTAATTACAATCATTATTTTAGGCTCAAGCCCTTAGATTATAATATTTTAAAAATATAAATACAATGCCAATTGGAAATATCATTGATTCTCAGACACTTGGGTGTCTATATGAATCTATTACATAGAATAAATTATGCTTTCTTGGCCTTCCACTGGGCTAGTAGTCGTGTTATCTTTTAGGTTACCTGACTCAATAAGATCTTGTGTTGCACTATTGTTATTATCAATATTTTCCTATTCTTCTCTAGAAGAACCACTTGATGAAATAAATGTAGGGTTTACCTCAACCTTTTATTTTTAAAAAAATCAGGATCCAAGCCTTTCTCCTTAATTATTTTCTTCAAAGTATTGTTTTGATTATTCATGATGACCATATTTTCCTTGAGTGAAATGGCTGCAATTAAACTTTTGCATGCACTTTTTAAATGGACATCAAGGACATGTTATTGATCATTAAAATTTATATATTCTAATTGAAAATTAACTTAGAATATTAATTATTAAAAAATTACAAAGCAATTTTTAATTATAAAAAATAAACATAAAACTTACCACCATTTTTTTTTGCATCTTCATTTGCAACAACAATTTTTTTTTTTGCCTATTTATTGTAATATTCTCAGGATTTGATATTTATATTTTCAAGCCTATTTAACATTATATCTAAAAACATATCATTAAATATATTAGTAAGAGTAATATCTCCATTAACATCCTAGTTAAACAAAACATCAACTTTTATAGGTTGATGTTCAGTGAAGGAAAATAATTTATCACGTTATGTGTGGTTATGAAAAATGACATTTATTTCCTAAATTAAAACTTTAGCCCAATATTCCCATGTTCTCAAATTGCTAAGATTATTGGTAATAACATCACTAAAAAATACCTTAACATTATATACCAATAAAGTATTCGATGGAAAAAAAGTATGGTAATCATCAGATTGTGGAATTTAACGAGTAGGACAAGCAACAAGTTCACACCTATGTATACAGTCACCTCCAAAAAGTTGATGTAAAGTCTTTTTAGCTGTCGCATTTGGCTAAGATCCTTAAATAATTTCATGAGGATTAATATTAGGCATTTAGGTATCAATCCCTAGAAACTCATAATCAAGATCGATTTATCAAACAAATATGGTTCCCATTGCACTAGGGAAACCATTGAGAGAAAATGTAGGAAAATGAAAAGTTCCTAAATGTAGAGTGTATGGACTCAATGTAGGAAAATGTAAAAAGTTTATTGAAGCCATAGGAGTGATAAATCCAAAATTTTGGAACATTGTCAAGTGTGAACATATAAAAGGTAATTTATTTATCAAAAATATGGGTGCTTTTATTAATCATTTCAGTAGGTTTGTAGAGATCAATGAAGTTGAAGTTAAGGTTATTTTACAAAAGGATTTACTAACATTCCTTTCAATGCATTTTGGTCTTAAAGTGATTGATCAATTTCAATGCTTAAATGAACCAAGATAAAGTGGTGTTATTATAAGGCTTTGGAAAAAATTGTATCCCAATAATGTTATGCAAGAAGAACTTAATGAGTATTTTTTATTATATGAATTGTGACAAATTGATAATTTGGGGTAGTGGAAGATGAAAGGGTATTTAGTGCATTATCTTTTTTTTAAATCAAAACTTCAAAATAGACTAGACAAAAATCTTGAGACATGGTTGAGGTTCTATGTTTCATGTTATTCAGTGGATGTATTTCCTTATGAAAGAAAATTTTCAATTTTGAGTTCTCTCACTAAAAGAAAAAGAGTAACTAAATGACCAATAAAGTTAATGAAAATGCCTCTGAGATGGTACATATGAATGTTAGCTATGAAGACCATGTTTCAAAAGGACTAGTTCACCTACCTAAGTTTTAGTTTGGTATGTATTCTTAATATTTGTAAATTAAACTCATATTCATAAGGCATTTGTGACATACATATGACACATTTTTACTAAATAATATTTTTTTCTATGTTTAATTTAGGGAATGATGTTGAGTTGATTTTGGGTTAATTTACTACTTATCTTCTTATGATATATTTTTTTTACAGCTATAAAGTGTATTTAAATGTCACCCTTAACTTGATCTTTTAGAAGAGGTAAAATAGTTATTAACTCTTTTATTATTACCTTTAATTAGTACCACCATGTGAATTCCTTGTTAAAATAAAAATAATTTTAGTTTCTTGGTTGATCATCTACATTTTTATGATTGAGAATTTGTTCAAGGTTGTAGTATCAATTATCAATTATGATGTTTATGAATACCTTCATTGATTTGTTTACAAATCTTAATTATTGAATTATCTAACTATTTTAAATGAAAGTATACATACAATTTTTGAATACCTACATGTACGAAGCCATAAATACAAAATATATATTCAATATTATATATAAATTTAATTACAATCATTATTTTTAGGCTCATAGCCTTAGATTATAACATTATCAAAATATAAATACAATACCAACTGGAAATATCATTGATTCTCAGACACATGGGTGTCTGTCTAAATTTATTGCATAGAAGACTTTAAGCTTTCTTAGCCTTCCACTTGGATATTAGTCATGTTGTTTTTTAGGTTACCTGACTCCATAAGATCCCATGTTGCACTATAGATATTATCAATATATGTGTATTCTTCTCTAGAAGAACCACTTGGTGAAAGTAATGTGGGGTTTCCTTCAACATTATATTCAAACAAAACATCATGATCCAAGCCATTCTCCTTAATTATTTTCTTCAAGCTATTGTTTTGTTTATTCATGGTGACAAGATTTTCCTTGAGTGAAATGGTTCCCGTTAAAATTTTACATGCATTTTTTAAATGTACATCAAGGATATGAACTTGATTCTTCAAATATGTATATTCTGAATGCAAATGAATAAATAATATTAATTATTAAAAATTATAAAGCAAATTTTCATTGTAGAAAATAAGCGTAAAACTTACCACTACTTTTTCTTTTTATGCATCTTTAATTACAAAAATAATTTTGTTTTTTGCCAATTTATTATATTATTCTTGGGCTTCTGCATTTATATTTTCAATCCTATTTAACATTATATATAAAACCTTATCATTAAATCTATAAGTAATAGGTCCATTAACATCCTGGTTGAACAAAACATTAGTTTTTGTAAGCTAATGTTCAACCAAGGAAAATAATTGATCACATTGTGTGTGGTTATGAAAAAGTACATTTATTTCTTGAATTACAAATTTATCCCAACATACCCATGTTCTCAAATCATCAAGGTTATTGATACAAACATCATTAAAAAATGCCTTAGCATTATCCTCCAATAAAGTATTCAATAGAAATAAAGTAGGTTGATCATCAAGTTGGGGAATTTCATCATTAGGAGAAGCAGCAAGTTCACACCTAGGTGGAGAAGTACCTCCAAATGGTTCTTGTAAAGTCTCTATAGCTACTGCATGTGGATGAGATCCTTGTATAATTTCACAAAGATTAAAATGAGGCATTTGGGTACCACTATCAATCCCTATAACTTCATTATAAAGATAAATTTACCAAAGAAATATGGTTCTCATTGCATTAGGGATACCACCGAACAAAAATGTAGGAAAAGTATTAGTTATTAAATGTAGGTCTATGTGGTGGTGGTGGTGGTGGCGGTGCTAAATTTATCCTTGTTGGGGTGGTGCCTATGAAATAGCCAAGACAGTAAAAACTCACAAATGGAAAATAGAATAAATTGCATATTAATTTAACATATACCAATAATATAATCTTAATTTTAAATTATATACATGGCACTTATTGTTGAATAGAATGTTGTGGCAACTAAATTCTATAAGGTGAAACTTGAGGTGTTTGCACTATAATTTGTGAAGCTGTAAATATAGAATATTAATAACACAAAAAATAAACTAATAATTTTGTGAATGGTATTATGAAAGATAAGAATGACTTGTACAGGTAACATGAGAGGCTAAGGCAACATGTTTAGGCACAATCAAACTCCTCATCCATTCATGTCTTACAAGTTGTGGAGGTGAAGATGATTCCTATTCCATCTCTATTTCATTAGACACCTCAATGGGCTAATGACCTCTGATTACCACTTTTCTTATGGAAATGGTTTGATCTAATTTTTTCTATATGAAATAAATATAAGATTAGGTATAAACATATTGTATAGTCATTTAAAAATAATTATAGTGCATTATAACATTGTAACCTTACCTCTTGCTTTGCAATTGAGAGTGAATTCACAACCATTTTTTCATGCAGATCAGTTAGAATAGTTGTGTTAGGTAATTGGTAAAAATCCTCATGGTAGAATGCAACTAGAAAATTTTTACATGAAAATATATAATTTTCATTTCAAGTAAAAAAAATTAAGTCATCTGTAATTCTATTTGAAATTTATGTACACTAATCAAATTGCTAACCACTAAGAGTGCATAGGATATAGAAAATAATCCAGAATGGAATATTTGATGCTTTTCCCTAAAACACTAATATAGCTTAAAACATTTCAATCATGTCGAGGAGAAAAGGATTTATAATAGCTTCAAATTTAAGTCCCTTTTTATTACAAATTTGGGTGGCTCTAAATTTTAAATTAAAAACATTAAGAGAAATAGTAATATGGTAAAACTAATCTATTAAATTGATCAACTCTAACATAAAAAATAAAATACCATCCAATTATATACCATAATGGGACGCTAGATATTTTTTATCATCACCTAATAGTAAGACCTTTGTAGATTCGAGTAAGGAAATATGAAATCAGAACCAATTAAACACAACCATGAACTTATTTTCAAACTTACCTGGTACCTATATGAAGCATTAGGCACTCTTGGGCATTGTCTGAAGTGTTCCCAATGCTCTATACATCCAATTTTGACAAAGTCTGAAATTTTTGGTGAAAATTATGATAAGTATAACATTAAATTTCTAAGATCATAATTAATTTACAAGCCTTTTTAAATATCCTATTAAAAATATGCATCTAAACCCTATATAATTACTTTAATAAAGAATCTAAATAATTAATAAGACAATATTAGTTTATTATACATATATATGATGTTGTTTATTTATATGTATTACAAATAAATATTTGAGGGAAACAAAATGGCAAAAATAACAAAATTTTGATAATTAGATAGATGAACAAGATGTTGTTAATAAATAAATCTTTAAAAATTTTACTCCATTATTTCCACTGAGATTGAATACATGGAGAAACATTTGGTTTTCACCAATCACATTATTTGGTACCAGGTAGGTAAAATTTTATTTACAAGAAAGTTGTGATGAAATATAAAAATAGTAAGGGAAAATCTTCAATTCTATCTCCTAAAATTTTTGCATATCTCACCGCTATTTCCTATGAGAGGCTTGATGTTTCACATATTCACCATGGCAGTAGCAAATTCAGTGAAGAAGGCATTTTCATTGTTAATGTATGTAGTAAACCAAACATTTGAACCCTATTAGATTGGACCCTGATTAGATTAGAGAAGACCTTTTTATCTTAGATTTTTTTAAAAAAATTGTAAAATAAATTGGTAGTGGCAACATGTAAAGGTGAGAGATTGTTGTCACCAGTGCCAATCCTACTAGGGCAAATGAGAAGTGGAAAATGAGTTGTCTATGTTAGATTCATTATAGGTTCAATCTCTGAATGTGGTACACCATGCTTGACCAATAGTATGAACACCTAATATATATAAACAAAAAAAAAGGTATGAGGCTAGAATATGTGTAATTTATATTCTCTATAATAGTGGTAATTTGGCTTACCCAAAAGTGAAACCATATCCTTAAGAGACAGTCCTTACTTTTGCAATGATGAGATGAGATTATTGAGGCTTGTTTGCACTTATTTGAAATAGAGTGCCTTAACCCCATCCACCCCCTGAAGTCATCCATCCATGGCATGTTAGCCATAACGACAGCTGATGCACCAATACTTTGAATGTCATTCAGGGATTTATTTATCTAATTAACTATTTGGATATAGGCCTAGTAGAGCCCCATTTTTGTTATTATTGCACATAAATAGGCAGATAACCTATATAACCACAAGGGAAATGCCATTTTTGGTCCTACATAAGATGAAGGTATTCATCAATCATGTATTCAGTAGTGTAGACAATGAAAATAAGGAAATCATAAACTTCAAGAGCAAAAACTAAAATAAAAATAGGTAGACAAAAAAAATGGCCATGAAACTAAAATAAGAGACCAAAAAATAAAAATAAATAATTTTTTAGAGTGTGTAGAGTTTTCAAAATTCAAAATAAGGATGTAGGATATTTTAAATTTTAAATCAAAAGAAAAATAAATATAAGAAAATAAAATAGAAAAAGTTCAAGGAGTTAACTATAGATTCCATGACTAGTCAAGATGTCGATGTCCACTATCAGACTGGTAGTCCACACCAAATGCTCTTACTAGTTACACTCACCCTTACCTAGTTGTTGTGCCATCACAATATATGTTTTTATTGCCACTGTCAAAACCACTGCTCCCATTACTATTGCCAATATGAGCCAGTCTGCTCTAAGAATTAATACCATTAATCAAACACATGCACCAAATAAAAGAATATAGAAAGATATGTCTATACTTGTCTATGGGCAATGGTATGATTAATGGGAAAGGTGAGGAAATCATTACTAGCACAGGCACGTTATGTCATTGGTGATTGACAGAATAGTGCAGTAATTGACTCTGGTCATGACTTTAGGAAAGACATAATGAGAGGTTGAGTATGGGGTCAAGAGAATTTGAGCTTATGTTGAGTTGGCTTTACTAACAACATCCCTCCAACTATCATCAATGAACTCTTGTTTAAGTTCTTATCACCGCCGCTAAAGTCTACATGCACCCAATTCCTTCCACATTAACAAAACAATTCAATCACAATAATCCTTGGCTTAGAAGGTCTCTATCTTGGATCTAAAGCCTATACGACCCTCTCTTTCACCTCATCTGTAATAGACATTCAATTGGAATGCATGAGGATTATTTTATGGAGTGACATCATGTTGTGTTTATAGACTTTATGTTTGATGTAAATTTTTTTATTGTGTTTTCTATATGTTCAACAAGGTTTTGATGTCAAAAGTGTTTTTTTGGTACCTAATCATAAATGTGACATGTTTCATGTTCTATATCTTTTCATTAAGATACTTCCTTTAACTAATATTAAGTAGCAATTATGATCTAGTAATTTGACTCAAAAGAGGATGGTTAGCATGGTGTTAGTTTCAAAATGAAAATCAAATGAAAGAAACACACTAACTAGCATAACATCTTTAGGCCTAGACACTAGGGAGAGATTAGTTAATAAAAAAATGATAAACACAACTAAAAAGTAAGAAATAAAACACAAGAATTCATTCACCTTCCTTGGATGCTCCAAATGCCTTTGTAGTAGTGGCTTTCTCGGCTTGTACTCATGAAATCCTTGGCAATGGAAGCTTGGCTACCTCCATCTCTCTTTGGCACCTTTGGCTTATGGCTTGGTTTGGCTTGAAATCAATTTGTCATGGTAACACTAGTTGCTTGAATCTTTAGGAACCATTTGTGAATTATAACTTTGCATTATCAAGAATTAGAAATGATGTGGTAAGGCCTCCTATTTATAGATTTTTGTAAATGTCTAGAATCAACCTGAACTATCCATTTTGAGATTGAGATGTGTGGTTGAGGATTAATTCAATTTTTGTAATTAATTTTATAATTATCTTCATCATGAAATTGGAATAAAGGGTAATTAAGAGGCATGAAGGGCATCATGGAAGGCATTGATGAGGCATGGAGGGCATGAATCCTGATATTTATGGTATTTATGGCCTAAGGATGTCTTCCCAAGAAATTAGGTCACTTGATGATGTAGATATTCAATATTAATTTTGAAAACAAATAATTCAATAAGTTTCCATGGAATTATTAATTATGCCTTGATTTGGGTTAATTAGCTCTTTAAGCATGTTTAAGCACTTTGTGCACAAATTACTCATATTGATCACAATGTCTTGTTATTGGTCCAAAATTTGAATAGATTAGAATTGAAAGGCAATGTCAAATACATTGGATCTTTATTTCCATTTAGGATGTTACTAATATAAAATAACAAAGGCATGCATCTTATGCAGAAGGTTTGATAGGAAAGAGTAATTTAGAGTACCTAGATGCAAAATTAGCATTTTGACTTGAAATGATATGATCAAAGTTAGTTGGCCCATAAATTACATTGCCCCATCTAGGGATACCCTAGCCTAAGTCATCACTTGAATATGTTAGTTTCACATCATTTAGCACATTTTAGTATTTTCAGGCCAAATTATGCATTTTGAGTGGAAATTGTCCAGAACACTGATTGGAGGTTATCAATGGCTACTTTTAGGTGTCTACAATTTTCCCTTGTTTGGAAAGACCTTGCAAGATATAAGCATAGTATCAACTTCTCAAAGAATGAAAAGGTCTTGTATGTCTAAAATTGCAATGATGATAAACTAACTATACGATGCCCCCTCAAGGGAATGGTTAACATAAGCATATCAGTAAATGGTCCCTTGAAAAGAAACAAGCAAAATGAGGGGACCAAAGAAAGGAAGGATGATGGATTGAAAACACAATGATACTAAAAAATTAGTCAAAATCATTGAGAATGCAAGTGGGATGGTGCACAATGGTTTGCCCAAAGGTAGTTATAAACATTGTACCCTGATAGTGGTAATGTGGTATGATAACATAATTATTTTCCCAAAGGTGGTAATAATCATTGAGAAGATGGAGTTACCCTAGTTAGGATAGAGAAACAAGATAACATGACCTTATATAGGTAGAAAAATTAAAGTGGTGAAAACACAATGATTTTCCTAAAGACAAGTATAATTATTGAGAAATGTAGATGGGATGGTGTGTAATGATTTGTCTATAGTTAGTTATAATCATTGGACCTTGATTATGGAAAACATGATAAAATTGGCTGAGGATGATGATAACTTAACACAGAGGATAATTATGAATTGTAACAACCTACTAGTAGGGAGATGTTCATCTGAATTAATAAAGGTTGAAATTCTTTTATGTTTAATTACTCTGTTTGGGATATGATTAGGATTGAATCAGGATATCGGTGCTAAAGAGATGTTGATGCCACCATTGCCAAATAGATGTCTTAAAGCTGAGGTTTGGTATATCACGTGTCGGTAAGTATCATGGTATAACATCATGAGGACTTGGCCAAAATATGCATGAAGACTAACTCTCGCAATCCAATAGTCAATAGAAAACAATGCACCAATGATAGAAACCATGATGATAATGTAAACATATGAATATGGATGGATTCAAGTATAAGTGTGGGTAAATAATCACCTAATAAACACACATAAATTAAATCAAGGCAATAGTGTTAAAAGCAAACAAACAAGTAGACAAACAAACAAAATAAGCATAAATAAAAAAACAAATAACATAATAAAAATCCTACAAACATTGCCCTTAGAAAATAGGTGGAAACTTAACAAATAAACAAAATGGGGGAATAGAAGAAAAGGAAGGGGGTGGTTAAGCTATCTCCATATGCACTAGGCAAGTGGATGCTACCTACATAGTTTCATGGATGTAATATCTAATAAAAAACTTCAGGGCAAATATATTTCTCCCAGTGAATGGGAAGAATGTGATAACTTATGAAAACAAATAGAATGGATGTGATAGAAGAATAGGAATGGTCTTGAAAAATGGCAAGTGCGTGAGAAAAAAGGCCAAAAAATATGGATAAACCAAATGACAAGTAATTTTTTTGTAACTTAGTAAGGGTTCCCAGAATCTTTAAGGCAAAGAAGTGGTCAATGTTTTTGTTTTTTTCTAATGATTTTTCAAATGTTTTTGGAATTATTTTGGAGTATCTAAACTCAATCAAGAATGATGATACACTAAATGGTTCGAGCTCATAAAATGGTGAAAGCATGGCTTAAGTTTCTCACAAAATAGTGAGAGCATGGCTTAGGGTGATTGAGTTGACCTCAAAAAGTATTCAGCATTGCCTACATAGTCCCAGAGTAGGACCTCAAGTCACTGTAGTTACACCTTTTCAATGGTAGAATGTGACCAATGTAGTAGTCAATTCAAACAAAACAAACACAGTTGGTAAAAAGGCATAGGATGACATAGGAAGTGGCAAGTTGGTACATCAAGGCTTAATGTTACCCCTGGTTTGCCCATAGGTGGTTATAACTAGGACACAGTAGCATAGATCAATGTTACTAATTTACCCAAAGGTAGTTATAATTATTAGCAAGATCGGTGGTAAGAAAGGCATAACAAATGAAGGATGCAACTGTCAAAACTTCTATCACACTGTCCCAAAATATGATCTTTATTTGAAACACTTGAACTAACTAATGAAACTGATCAGATACCTCGATGCTAAAACTATGTCATGAATGGAAAAAACCAAGATCAAATGGCCTAGGATTTTAAACACACTAGTTTGATAAAATAGAAGTAGAAAGTGGATACGATGAAGAAGACAGATAAGGATGGTAGAAGAATAGTGCAAAAATGGCATAACTAAAATGGTCCTTATAGACAATACACCTTAGCGCTCAAGCATAATACTGCTTGAGATGAATAATATTCATTGACTCCAGAAGTTCATCTCTATCTGGTGTGGAAAGCCTATATGCTCCCGATCTATAATCTACAGTGATGATGAAAGGCCCTATCTAATTTGGTTTGAATTTCCCTTTATGCTTATTTTTAGCCATGGTATTCTTTTAGTTTTTTTTTTAAAAAGATCACCAAGTTTAAATGTTTTATACTTAACATGTTGATTATAGTGGCCTTTGAGTCATTTTTGATATGCTTAAAGATTATTGAGCATAGTTGTACATATTTCATCAAGTAGGTTTAGCTCTTGTAGGTGGGCTACTTGATAGTCATGATCATCTAGGACATACTTGAAAGAGATGCATAGTGAAGGTAACTCAACCTCAATGGGAAGGATGGCTTCAGTACCATAAACAAGTGAGTATAGAGTGGTTCTTATGGGGGTACGATGATTGGTATGGTATGTGCCCAAAGGGTAGGGAATATCTGGAGGTGCCAATCATGACCAATATCATTAAAAATCTTTTGTTGACAATGGTTTTGTTGGATGCCTCAGCTTGGACATCACCTTGAGGGTAATATACTATATAAAAATGTTATATGATGTTATATTCAGTACATAACTGGTCTACATCTTTCTTTTTGAATGATCCTCCATTATTAGATATAATGTTGGAGGGGATACCATAATGGCAAATGAGATGGTTGAAAATGAATTTAGAAATTTGATTTCCAGTCACATAAGTGAGGGGTATAGCTTCAACCCACTTAGTGAAATACTTAGTGGCAGTAAAGATATGTTTATGGCCATCAGATGAAGTGAGGTTAATCTTTTCAATGAGATCAAGTCCCCATGTAGAAAATAGCCATGGTGTCAATATTAGTTTTAGATTTTTTATTGGGGCATGAACTAGATTAGCATGCCTTTAACATTTGTCACACTTTTTTACATATGCAATGGAATTTGCATCTATTATGGGCCAATAATAACCAGTATGTAAGAGATTTTTGGATAGGACTACCTTGCTAGAATGAGCTCCACATACTCCTTCATGAACTTCTCTTAATGCTAGTGTAGACTCTATCAAAGTTAAATAATGAAGTAGATTTCCATCAAAACTATGATGGTAAAGGGTGGATCCTAGTAAAGTATAATGAGTGGAATGATGAATGAAGGCCTTAGTTTGTTTTTGAGATAGGTTAGGTGATAAAACTTGGTCATGAAGGTAGTTGTAAAAGTCTGACTACCAGATAGAAGGTTCATGAGCTGGTGCTGACAAATTCTTGACAAGAAACTGATACTCTTTATCTATATCTATTTGTCAAATTAAAGAGCCAATAGTAGCCATGGCATTTATAGTTATGTTACTAGCCCTTAGTATGTGCTCAAACTGAATGTTGGTAATTTGTTGTTTAAGAGTGTCAACCATGGCTATCTATAGAACTAGCTTGTCATCTTTGGTCTGAAAATGATCTATGACCTGATTGATAATTAATTGAGAATCACCATAAACTTAGAGATGAAATATATTTCAATGCACTGCTTGTCAAAGTCTTGCAACAAGTACTTCATACTCAGCCATGTTGTTTGTATAAGGAAAGATAATTCTAAATGATTTAGGGATTAGTTCCCCCTATGGTGTAATAAAAATAGGCCTACCCCTGATCCATGTGTACTAAATGAACCATCAAAATATATTTTCTAGGGCAACTCCTCAAGGGGTGTCTTAATGATAGTCATGATGGATTCATCAAGAAATTGAAACATGAGTGGTAGTGTGTCTATGCGAGGTACATCAACAAGTTGATCTATAATAACTTGTCCCTTGATTGTCTTTTGATTGACATACTCTATGTCAAACTCACTGAGAAGCATGATCCATTTATCCATTCTACCTTGCAAATCTATTTTAGATAGTAGATACATGAGCGGAGCTACTTTTGAAATGACCATGGTCTTATTATTCAACATGTAATGGTGCAGTTTCTAATCTACAAAAATCATGGCCAAACAAGTTTTTTCAACAGGTGCATAGTTATGTTTATATGTAACCAAGGTACGTCTTAGGTAGTATATGACATGCTCTTTTCCATTGTCATCATGTTGAGCCAAGAGTGCCCCCAGAGTAGGTAGATGATAGGTATAACAAGAATGGACTTCCTAGCATAGGAGGTAATAGAATAGGAAGATTAATAAGATAATCTTTGAGTTATTAAAAAGCTATTTGGCAGTGATCATCCCAGTGAAATGAAACTCCCTTCTTCAAAAGTTGTGTAAATGGATGACACTTTTCTGCTAACTAAGAGATGAAGCATCGGATTGACTAGATCTTACACTACAAACTACAAAGTTACTTCAAATTGGTTGGTGGTAGCATTTCAATTATAGCATGGAATTTATCCAGATCGACTTAAATACCTCTATGAGACATAATGAAGCCAAGTAATTTTATTGAAGTTACACCAAACACACATTTTTTTGGATTGATTCTGACTTCTTACTCCTATAATCATTCAAATATCTTATGCAGCATTGCTGGATGGTAGGCTCTAGTTTTGGATTTTCCTAATATTTCATCAACATAATATTCAATAATATCATGCATCATATCATGGAATATGACAGTCATGACCCTTTGATATGTAGATCCATCATTCTTAAGGCCAAATGGCATTACTTGATAATAAAATGTTCCCCATGGAGTGGTGAACGTTGTTTTATGTTGATCTTCTAGTGTTATTCTGATCTAGTTGTATCCTAAAAAGCTATCCACGAGTGAAATAATTTCATAACTTACCATGGAGTCGATGATCATGTTGATATTAGGTTAAAAAAATCATCTTTAAGAAAAGCTTTATTGATGTCTCAAAAATCAGTACAAATTTTGATTCTTTCAAGCTTTTTGCTAATAGGTACCACATTAGAGATCCATTCTAAATAGTCAATGGATCAAATACATCCTACTTCTAAGAGTTTTTCCAACTCTTTCTTTACTAATACAACAATGTGAGGATGCATCTTGCATAACTTTTGTTTTACCACTTTGGCATCAGGATTAAACATAAGGTGGTGTAAAACCAAGGTGGGGTCTAAACTTGGCATGTCAAAATAGGTCCATGCAAAGATATCTACAAATTTTCTTAAAAAAGCTGTAATGACATCACATTCGTCCTTAGTGAGGGATGCCCCTAATTTTATCCATTTTAGTTCAGATGAAGTCTCAATATTTACCTCTATTTTATCTTCTACTAGAAGGGTCAAACCATCTTCTAGGATAGTAGGCAATGACTTGAACTATTGGATTATGTCAAGGTCCTCCATCAGGACTTGCTCTTCAACTTCTCCTAGGCATGATGAATTTGAGTCCTTTAATGGTAGATCTAGCTATGTAACAAAAATAGTCAAAAACTCTTAAATAATTGGATCAAATACTTGTTATTGCTCAAAGCTGATGTCAGATCCATAGGTAATTTCATCATTGGTGGTCTTATGGTCTAAATTTAAATAAGAATGAACACCCCCATCTAATGGCACCTAAAATAGGTTTTCACCACTATACTAGCCTTTATCTTTACTTTTTCCCTAGTCAAAAAGTGCCTCAAAGAAGTTTTCACTTTGGGACCTCAATGTTTTACTTATTTGTTTTTGGCTAAGGGTGTTCACTCGCTCTCCAAAATAGGCAACAAGATCTAATGTGATTAAGAATCTTGATATTTGATCTCCTAATGGTACGTTGTCTCTAAGACCTAAAAAGTCACAAAATACCTCATCATTCTAGAACTCATCAATTGGCAGATTGGATTCTTGTTGGTCCAAATATATCAGTTGGGGATAATATAATGGTAATGGGTTGCGAGGAATGGCCAAGGTAAGGGTATAAATGGCATTGTTATCAAACAGGTTGGTTTTAGCTAGGTTATCAAAGTTAAGGCTATGATCAGACTCTGATTCACTATCAACATCATCATCACTAGTCACTGGTAGTGGATTTTGAATAAGATATGTGGGGTCACCCATAGGTGATTTAAATCCAATTCTATAAGGTCTTTCATACTTAGTCATAGAAATTGGCTCAATGATTCCTTGATGATTCAATTCAAGGCCTCTTCATAATTGTGATGCTTTATAATCCTATTGGGAATAAGATACTTTGAATTTTTATAATAATTAGCTTGGTTGTCATTGTATAACCATGATTCATCCCCTTTAATAGGGTCAAGTCCTAGGCCAGATGTTGGTATAAATGTGGCAGGTCCCTTATCTTTGTTCTTTTATTACCAATGCATATGTGAGATGACTTTAGGTCACCCAAACGTTTTTAGATTCTAAGGAAGATTGGAAATATGAAATGTATCATGGGTCACATACTCTCTTATTCCATTATCTGAAATGGTGAAATGATTAGAATCTTTAGGAGGTGGCATGTGAGAAAGGGAATCCAAGGTATTATGATCTATGAAATTATCTAGTGAAGGATCGATAAGTATAGCCTTTCCTTTGTCTTACTTAGAATTTGCATTCATACCATATTGATAATTATAGCTTTTAAATTCGGCCTCAAGATGCTTGCAGTGTTCATATGGGTGTAAATCTCTTAGAATATTCACTTCCATCCCTGAGTGGGATTTCTTGATACATTAGTGTGGTGTTGATGAGACTGCATAAATCTCATGTAACTAGGGCCTGCCTAGAAGTATATTGTATGAAAACTCAAGATCAAGCACATGGAAAAGTGTACCATGGGTCAAAGGCCCAATGATAATTGGTAAACGAATTGTGCTTTATAATTCTCTTTCTTGATTATCATAGGCTTTGATAGTTATTGTTTCTGGTTAGAGATCTGTCATTATGTACCCAAGAAGCTTGATGAGATTTAGTGACACTATGTTGAGGCCAAATCCATTTTCTATAAGGATACATTTCACTTTATGCCATCTTATATAGACTTCTATGTATAATGGATTATTATAGAGCAGATAAAAGGAAGACATAACACTTTGGTTGAGTGTGAGTTGTTGGGTTGGAGCTAGGTGTCTAACCAAAGCTTGAAATTTCTTAGGGGATATGTAACTAACAACCATGGATTGGGTCAAAAACTCATTCAAGATGTTCTTGTAGATTATTGATGTTCACAGTAAATCTAAAATAGAAATTTGTGTTGGTATCTTCTACAATTGTTCCATAATATCAAACTTCTTATCTTGGTCAATAGTGAATGGTTTATTCTAAGACTGAATGTTTGGTTGGATGATAGGCAAAGTGGCAGATGGTTATGGGCCTGGGATAGTAATCTTCAACCTCTAAGTTATGATTGCATAATCAATATTAAATACTAGACTATTATTTCTAATCGATGTTAGAAATGGTGTGGGACTAGACAGGACAAGTCTTGGTTATCGGTGCACTTGCATGTGGTCATGTGGCAAGAATGAGTTATCGACATAGTCCAAAAGGGGAAGTCCTAGTTTGCTAATTTGCTTATATACACTCCTAGGTCAAAGAAGGATTATTCATATAATTTGGTTGAATATTGTTGTTTAGCAATGGTCTTGGTTGATTAGTGTTTGGTCTAGGATTAATGGAGATGGTGTTAATGCTACCCTCAACAATATGATCTATAACCCTATTGTAGTCATGTGTAATTGCATGGTAGGTTTGTTGGTTGTTATGGTTTTAACCTTGGTTTCATCCATTATTCTATCATTATGGGTTCTGTTACTAATTTTATTGATTCTACTAGTTTGGCCTTTGATTTTGATTTTGTTGTTGCCCTCGATGTTGTTGATTATTTTTCTACTACTGATTGTTATGTCAGGGAAAGGGGTATTGATAAATCCCAAGAGTTTGATTAGAAGTGGAATCACCATTATCCAATGTTATTTCTCCATTCTCTAACATATTCTCAATTAAATGCTTGATTTGGACACATGTTCATAGATTATGCATGTTGACCCAATGATAGTCATAGAATTCATTTTCATAATACTAATCAAGATAAGGAATGCCTTATAGATAATGCTTTGGAATGGGCCAACCAATCATATTAGCAGTAGAAATCTTGAAAAATATAGACTTAATAGGTTCTCCTAGGTCATTAAAGACATGACATGTAGGCACAGTTCTTCTAAGATGAGGGATTTATAATGGTAAATGTTGTTGTATTTGTTGTGCAGGTTTTGGTTGTTGTGCTTGTGATATTGGTTGAGTAGGACTAAGATAAAAAGGTGATGTAGATGATGTTTACATTGTTTAGAAATGATAGGACTTGGTTACTCCATTTCTCATAACATTCCTATTATAGTTGAATTCCTTTGGTCTTTCATAGTTATTGGCCTGGGCCGGTTACGATGCTGGTGCTTGAATGAGGTGTTGGTCATTTCCATAATTGGTACCTTGATTTTGATTAGTTGAATTAAGATTGATGACTCCTTTATTGATGATCACTCAATCAATAAGCCTTTGTCAATGATTTCCTTGAAAGTATGCACACATTATAGTTCCAAATGATAAGCTATCTCACTATGTAAATTTTTGGTAAACACAGTGGCTAATTGTTTATCTGGTAAACTATGGGTGAAATGGATTGCAAGGGCTCTATATCACTATAAATAACTTGCAAAACTCTCACCAATTTTTTTCTTTGCTTGCATTAAGTCCATTAATGAAATCTCATGTTCGAGATTATAAGAAAAGTGTTGCACAAACTTATCAAAAAGATCATCAAAATCCGTTACTAAATTTTTAGGCAACTTTAAAAACCACTCCAAGGCTTGTCTAGCCAAGCTCCTTGGAAATAATAGCAAAAGGTATATGTCGTTATATGCCATTGGTTGACATGCAATAAAGAATTTGGTCAAATGAGCTTTAAGGTCACCCTTACCTTTGTATTTATTGAATTTTGATAGTTTGTATCCTAGAGGAAAATGTATCTTTAAATACTCCATGTTGAATGGATAGGAATATACGTCATCCAATTTGAAATTTTTAGTTTGTTTACCAGCTTGAATGGTAGTAATTTCATCCTTCATCTCTTGTAATTCTTGGGACAAGAAATTGGAAAGAATATTAGTTTGAGGGAGAATTTGGGTAGATGGTTGGGAGGTCATAGTGAGACACTTTGACCAGGGTAGGATGGAAATAATTGTTGGGGTTTATTGGTTTGGTTAGGGAGTGGACCAAGAATATGCATACATGGATTAGGATGTACTTAAAATTACACACTTGGTTGTGTGATATTTTGGTTTGGGTTGGTGATAAAGGTTTGACTTGGAGAATTTTGTGGTTGGGATGGAGGGATATAACTATAGTGTGCCTCTTGTGGTTGAAAAGGGACATGCTAGTGACTAATCGAACCTTGTTGTTGAGTGGGAACCTGTGGATCAAGACCCTATCTCTATATTTGTGGCACGTTTTGAACCAATGGTTGTCTAATAGGTACCTAAGAAACATGGGGACCTTCTTGTTGCATGAATCGCTATGAGAAAGTGACAGCAGGTTGTAGTTTTGGCATCTGTCGCTGACCCATATTTGCATGTTGTTGACTAGTCACTACCTAGTTTTTGATTCACATATTAGTCTATGACTAAAGAGGTACGTTCATCATTACCTAGAAATGTGGAACATTAGTTGCCCTTAATTAAGGTGGTAATGTATTTCTCCTCTATTGTGTTGATACACTATATTTTACCTATTGTCATGGAATACTACTCGTTACCTATTGAGGAGGATTAGGGTTCATCATATTCTATCATTGAGATGTGACATTAGCCATTGTTTGATTACCTAATCTAATATGTTGTACACTTGAGGAAGTAGTTGGTTGAGGTTGGGGTGTAGAAACTCCTACTCCCTAATATGATGATCCACTCATGGGATGAACTATAGGCACATGTTGTTGGCTAGTTATTTGTGTGTTAGTACCACTTTGATCAGAATTAGATGTTATTTACATATTATCTACTATGTTTAGCTCACTATTCTATATATAGCCCAAAGACACTTTTTTAATAATGGGCATATGTATCAAGTTATTTATCGAAGTGGTTTGTACGAATGGGTCAGAATTCATATTCTATTATCCAGGTAACTCCACTAATACTCCTATTAAAGGAGATAGGCCAATAAGAGGCTTACTTATCATGTTCATCTGATTGAAATCATGTGCTAGATGTAGGTAGGTTTGATATGTTGTTTGTATTTGGTTAAATTGATCTTTCATGATGTTTTTGCCTCGATTAGATATATTAGGATCTTGGTATGTTGTTTGGACTAGAACCATAGGATTTCTAAAAGAAGCCTGTTGATCATAAATGATATTATGGGGCACTCTTACTGGACTTGGTAAATTTTCATGAGGGAAGTCTGCTAAAAATTTGGCCCCTACCTCTATGGCTCTAACCAAAATATGATCTTTGTTCTCTAACAAATGTTGCTCAAACAAAAATGGATCATACGTGGAAACCATATTAGTAGAATATGACTATTGAAGTATTGGCTTGTTCACTGCAGGTATTATACCTAGGTATTATGTGGTTTACACTTAGTCTTGTTTTGAATAAGGTAGTGCATTAACCAGATAGTTAGCTAATGGATCTTGGCTTTGTGCCCCTGATTGATTATTATAAGAGGGATAAGAATCCATCTCATAAGCAATATTATCTGCATAGGGGTATTGCACCATTTCTTCCTATGACACCACACTATTAATCCCTAGATTGTACATGAGTCCACTATGAGTGTAGAAATACATGTTGGGATCTATAGTAAATGTTTTTATGATAAAAGGTCAAAGCGTTATACAAAGTCTAAAAAGGATAATGTCTAAAACAGATGATGTTTCAACTTGGTCTAGATTCATCAAAAGGATCAAAATGTTTATGCAAATTTTTGTGAGGAAACAAGCTAGCGTGAAGTATCTAACATTTCATTTTTCACACAAAGAAAAATAAGTAAATGGACCTAAAATCAAAATCCCAGACTCTAAGGTCGAAGTGTTTCAAATCATTCTAATCTAGAAATTTAAAAGTTGCTAGGTCTTTTGGCCAAATGTGGCATCAAAAGCTAGGCTTAAACAAGGCATGTGTTAGGACTCTTGGCCAAATGACGTCAAAATTTAGACTTTGAAATAGATGAAAGTTTTAATCTAATAGATTTGAAACATTTCTAACAAACACTAGGCATTTTATTCTTGGACATGAACCTAATAGACTAAGTATAAGGTATGAAACAAAAGGCACTTTAGAAATAGTTTATTTTCTCACAAAAAATGGTATAAAACTGGCTCTTTCGACAAATAAGCTAGACATGGTTTTAGATAAAAGATCACAAAATTACATTTGGATTGGTCTAAAAAATATAGGAACAAATTTAGAACTCTGTGAAAGAGGGTCTATAAAACAATATTTGAAATGCTTTGGGTAGCATAAGGATGCTATACTACCTAAAAAGTGTAACAAAAAGGTTTGTTTCAAAAAACTCTCTAAGGCAAAAATGTTTTCCTATAATTTTGACATCATAACACTACTTTTCTTGATTCAAAATGTTGTGGTGCATAGACTCAAAGTGCAAGTGTTTAGCATAAAATGGCTTAAGTCTATCAAGTGATGATAATGATTATGAGTCTTTAAATGACCTTCAACCTAAATTAGAAATTAAACCTAAGTTCCCTCAAGTTTAGTGCAAATGGTGAACCCACTTAACACATCAACCCTATGAACTTGTAAAGGTGTAATTCCAAATTTAGATTATAAATCAAGGACTTAAACAACTTTGGTAAAGATTTAGCCTCAATTGGGTATTATAACTATGCCAAAGTGGATGATATGACTCTTAAGCTTTTGATGAACTTTTGAACAAGGTAAATTGAAGATCTCATGCAGGCAGCATAACGCCTCTTTATTCAAAGAAATATTTGTACCATGTGTTTGGTTTGGATTTTTTGTTTACACCAAGTTTTGACTCTAAACAAGACTTTAAACTAGGACAAGACCAATTAATTAATCATTATTAGATCTTAAACTGATAAGGTTGCTTGGTATTGTTATAATCCATCAATATATGTCATTTGAGAGGATTTTAAGTGTTCATCCAAAAGTAAATGTGCATTATATAGTAGGGTTTTTACACCTCCCCTTCTCTCAAATGATAGTACTATGACATGGACCTTGAGGTGCACCTTGCACCAGCAATACTTCCACAGTAAGTAGGAATTTGTCTAAGATCTAACAAGTTTCTAAACAATCTAGGGGAATCAATTGCATAATGATTTTCATGCCAAACAGTGTAAAAAAAAGCATGGATTTTAGGTTTATATCACTTGGCTTATTGCTAAAAGGTCTAGTCCTTTTTGCAACCACTACATCTTGTTGTTTGCTCAATATAGTGAAATGTTTAAAGTGCCACTACATCCCATGTGTAAATCTAAAAGATCCAAATGAATTCAATTCCAAGAGATGAAACTCCAGGTCAAAGCTTCCCTAAAGAACTTGTGGAAGGTGATGAAGTCCCCCTCACAAGCCAAGTTTGCATGAAAATAAAGAAAACATGAAATAGAAAGACTTTAGGGTCATTTTCAAGGTCACCCAAACTTTGAAAAGTTTTTGGGGAGTATTTTAGATGACTTTATTTTTAAGCCTTGGACTAGGCTATTTGAAATAGGAATGGCACTTTTGATTCCAAGGGTTCCTTATAAGGGATAAATAGAAGAGCATACATGCAACATCCGTCTTTTTACCAAACAAAATCTAATCTAAACAACTATTGCAAACAAGAATTGATAAGTGTGTTCAATTTTAAGCCCAAAATGAAATATTTTTTCATTTTTATTTGACCCCTTGGTCTTAGTTGTAAACTTTGAAAACATTCACCAAAAACATCTAATTTTTTTTAACACCCAAAACAAGGTTCCTAATTGATTTTTATGCAAAGGTGATTTAAACATGTTTTGAGAAAACATCAAGCTTGGTCCTAAATCATAAAATTTAGCATGTCCTTTAGCTTTGAATCTCTTTTTGGTTTGAAATAATGAACTTTGGAAAAATAGCTCTCGAGTCTATGTTTTTGAAAAAACACAGTGAATGACATTGGTTATATACAGCTAACGATGGTTACCTTAGCTAACCAAAATCTAATCGAAGTCAATTTTTCTAATTGATGTTGGTTAAGCTATGTAATCTATGCCGGTCTTAATTAGTGACGTCGATTACTATGTAAAACCATGGCAAATAAAAATGGCAAAATAAAGTTAGAAAATCAATTTGCATGAGTTTAAGGGTTCAAATAAATATTTTAGAGTGGAAAAATGATATTCTTCAGGTGTGAGATGCATTTAGTCCCATCAAGGATTCCATTATGTGATCTATTAATTGACTCAAGAGAGGATGGTTAGTATGGTGTTAGTTTTAAAATGAAAACAAATTGAAAGAAACACACTAACTAACATAACATCTCTAGGCCTAGACACTAGAGAGAGCTTATTTAACCAAAAAAAATGACAAACACAACTAAAAATTAAGGAATAAAACACAATAATTCCTTCACCTTCCTTGGATGCTCCAAATGCCTTTGTAGTAGTGGTTTGCTTAGTTTGTGCTCATGAAGTCCTTGGCAATGGAATCTTGGCTACCTCCATCTCTCCTTGGCACCTTTGGCATATGGTTTGGCTTGGATTGAAATCAATTTCGCATGGTAACACTAGTTTCTTGAAGTTTTTATAACCATTTGTGTATTATAACTTTTCATTATCAATACTTAGAAATGATTTGGTAAGGCCTTTTATTATAGAGTTTTGCAAATGTCTAGAATCAACTTGAACTATCCATCCTGAGATTGAGATGTGTGGTTGAGGATTAATTCAATTTTTGGAATTAAGTTTATAATTATACTCATCATGAAATTGGAAGAAGTGGAAATTAAGAGGCATGGAGGGAATCATGGAATGCATTGATGAGGCAAGGAGAGCATGAATCTTGATATTTGTGGCATTAATGGCCTAGGGATGTCTTCCCAAAAAATGAGGTCACTTTATGATGTAGATAGTCAATATTCATTTCCAAAACAAATTATTCAACAACTTTCCATGGAATTATTAATTATGCCTTGATTTGGGTTAATCATCTCTTTAATCATTTTTAAGAACTTTATGCACAAATTACTCAAATTGATCAAAATGCCTTGTTATTGATCCAAAATTTGACTAGATTATAATTGGAAGGAAATGTCAAATGCATTGGATCCATATTCCCATTTAGGATGTTACTAATAGTAAATAACAAAGGCATGCATCTTGTGAAAAATATTTGATAGGAAAGAGTAATCCAAAGCACCTAGGTGCAAAATTAGCATTTTGACTCGAAATAATCTGATCAAAGTTAGCTGGCCCATAAATTACATTACCCCATTTAGAGATACCCTAGCCAAAATTGGAACTTGAATATGTCAGTTTCACATCATTTAGCATGTTTAAGTGTTTTTAGGCCAAATTATACATTTTGGGTGGAAATTGGCCAAAAACCTAATTGGAGGTTATCAGTAGCCAGTTTTAGGTGTCTACAGTGATAATGCAATCTCAATTTATAACATTAAAATTCAATAATATAATACTTTTTTATATAATCGAATGAGTAACACAATGTGTTGTCTAATGTTTTATATGTTATTACACATGTTTATTATATATCCTATCTTCTTTATTTCCTTTTTACATGGGTCAAATTATAATATTGTTATGGGAATCCTTGACACTACTTAATCCAATTTTAGTTTTAGTTTTAATTATTTATTATCTTATTAACATGATATTATTGTATTTAGAATGACATCTGATTAAAAAATTATCATAATTCATTAACATTTCATTATTCTAATTTGAACATTTGACAAAGTTGTCTATGTTCAAAGTTTTATATTACTTTTTTGGGAGTCTCTAATACCAAGAGTTATAAGATTTATTGTGTAGATTTTAATAGTTCAAATAATCATATACATTTTTATTTTCCACCTAAGATATAAAAAAAATTGATAAGACATTAATGTGCAAAGTAGAAGATAGATTCCACTAATAAAAATATTAATGGGTTAGATAAGCACTCTAGAGGACTAAACAAATTTATTGCTTTTCTCTACTATTATTCTACCACCATTATATTTGTATTCTTAGGTTTTTTCCATTATCTTAAATAATATTTTATACCTTGTAATTTGGAAGTTTACCTTTGGGGTAGTTACTTTCTTATTTAACAAAATCCCCATACTAGTTTGTAGTGTCAAATGCAGCTTACTTTAGACAAAGAACTAATGATGACAAAGAAATCACATAAGTTTGAACCAAATATATTCCATGAGGTAATGTAGCCCCTTATGAGAAAAATCTTTTTTATGTTTTACTTGATTTACCTAAATTTGATAAAGTGCAGCCATGTCTTAGATCCCAAGTCTGTAATAAAATTTGGGTGCAAGTGTAATGGTAGCCTCGTGGTATGAAGCTCATTGGGGTACAAAACCTAACCAAGAATTTATTCCTATTTAGGTTTGAAATCCTTTAACCTTGTGCTTACATTCACAACATTAGCTTGTGCTTTATTACTCATCACTTATTTTCTCTCCATGATTTTGAGACTCATCCTCTCTAAGAAGGCTAAGCACGATATCCTAGTTTAGGGGTAGTTTTTTGGATTACTTTTGAACATTTGGAAATTTTTGAAACCAATTATTAAGCCCTTATGATGATTCATTGGCTTTAAATCCAACATTTTTTTGTGTCACCAAGTAACAACTTGTTTTTTCTAAGATTAACCTCAAACAAGAACTCTGTGAGACCATCAATATCTTCTATGAGGTAATGTAGACCTTTCTAAGAAAAATCCATTTTATTTTTTACTTGATGTCTCTGAATTTAATAATGTCCACCCATGATTTCAATCCTAAGTCTATAATAAAAATTTGGGTGCAAGTGCAATGATAGCCTCGAGGTATCATATGTAATAAATATTTAGTCTAATTTTTTATGGGACATTTGCATTCACTCCTATGTGACCTTAACTTTTCAATGCATAGATTCAATAAGACCTAATTTAAAATAAAATAATATACTAAAATTGATAATAAATGATAAAGGGGTTAGGTGAAGTATATTTATTTGTTATGAATTTAGAGACAAACTTCAAAAGCATCTGATGGGAAGCAAATCTAGATGATGAGTTGGAAAAAACCCTAAAAAAATATAGCAAACTTGACACATTTTATAATATGCTTGATTTTACATTGGTTGCTTTTGAGTCTTTTGCATTTGTTTTTAATTGAATAAAAATAAATATTTTACACGAGTGAAAGAACATGACATCATTAAATGTCTTGACACTTTTAGATGTTGTTTATATGTCACTATGTGTGTAACCTCATGAATGGAGTAATGTCATTGTATGATACACTCTCACATGATTTCACTATTGGAAAAATTAATATAGAATGCCACTTTCTCTTTAGTATTTGTTCATGATTTTTTTACATTGAAGGTGTTCCCATTAAGAATATTACATTTATATTAAATAGTAACATCAAAAAAAATATTTTACTAAATTAATTAATCTTTTAAATTCATTCATATATTTTGGTTTATGAATCCAACTAAGACTTTATATATGTCAATGAATTTAAAAGTAGGATTTTTTTTTGATAATTAAAAATTTTATTTGAATTGTTAAATTGATTCCATTAATGGTATTTGAAATATTTATATACCACCATCTTGTGAAAAGATAAGAGCTTTGGAATAAAATATGAACATCCATCAAAGAACAATGAAAAAGAACATTTTATTTAAATCATAGCTATTATTTTTTCTCGCCCATTTGTTAAGGTTCTTATTTGAATATGGATGCTTATATAATTGAGTATCATTTCTTTGTGGGAAAGATTTCCTAGGCCACTAATAATCAAAATATTCGTGATGTTTTTGA